>JAUOBV010590572.1:0-15424 GCA_032360425.1 Rubia occidens
ACCTTTAGGCGTTGAACGACTAAAGGGGTCATTAGTGAGGTTTAGCGAGAGATGTCAAATTCACTCTTGTAAACTACAATCAAAGAAGGATGGGAGATGTATCTTCACAACAAGTAGTTAAGGTAGTGAATATGTAGTGGATTCAATGATAGATAATAGGTAAGGAAGTGGATATCTATTTCCCCCAAGGCTTTGTCTTTGTAGTTTTTACTCTTTTTCTTAGGATGTTGTATGATCAGTATAGTTACTTGACTTTGCTAGTTTTATTGTTTTTACGTTCATAACTTAGGAACCAACCAACCCAAAAACCCCCTTTTACTTGCTTTTATATATCTTTGTGTATATATATCTAGGCTTATATTTACCATTGCATGCTTAGACGCTAGGAAATATCCCTCTTCTTTATGGATAACCCCGACTTTCCACTAGCTACTTAGTTGTAGTTAGTAAGCATTTAGGGCTTATAAATTACATCTTTGAGAGGTACGAAGACGACCTCCCATGCATACTTCTAGTCATAGAATATGTGACGTAACAGACCCAGATAAATTAATTCTCATCCCGCTAATATTATAGTTGGAGATATCCACGGCCAGTAGATTCACGAGATGATAATGGAAGGACCCGTAGTTTATCTTTGTAATCAACACAAACTTGTTGAAGCTGGTGCACACATGAATCAAGACGGTTACAATTAGCATTAAGATGCTCATTCTCTCTATGGTAGTTGGGTATTTATAGTAAACTGTTCGTCAAATCTACTTTGCCACCCAGCTGAGGAAGAAAAAAGATGATCACATTCATCCTGTTTCTACTTTAATTGATCCAATAACTTGTCTATACAAGAACACTGCTTATCAATAATCAAGGTCTTTTGATGAGCTTCACTTGCCCTGCTTGCATCAAAATTCTTAGCATCTTCTTCCTGACTAATCATTTTAACCGAACTCAACTGTTGTTGCTGAATAAGGTTATTTTGTTCGGTACAAAATTCCTTTAGCTCACGAATATAATCTCGTGATTCCTTTATATTCTTCTTCCATCTAAACTCCAGTTCGTTGATACTAAGTAGCATATACATAAGACAAATACCTATTGATAATGCCCATTCCTGGATGCGAGTAGGAAGACTGAGCGAGTGCATGTATATTCTGCTAGATTCAAAATTGACTAAGTTGCGGATGAATATCCTTTTCTAGAGATTCAATACTATAATCATTGGGTAGAAACTTACTACAAGGGTAAGCCGTAGAAGGAGAGGGAGATGATGAAGAAGTTGGAATGTACCAACCAAGACATAATTGAATAAATTCCAAAGCAGAAAAATGATCAGCAGAAAGCAGCTCAAGATATTCCTTCGATGGAGACTGAGTAACTTGTAGGTAGGGGCCAACACTGTTGTTAACTCCTTGAGCTCAATTCTCCTTAGGAGTGTTCTGACAGGTTTGTAGAGTTTCAGGTCTTTGAGAGTCCTCTCATCTACAAACTTAGTCTCTAGGATGTGGCGTCTAACAAGATGGTCCCACTGTGCCTAATGCTCCAGAAGAAGCTTAGTCAACCCCATAAATGGCACACTATGCTCACCCCTCTGTCTATGTGGCACGATGAATAATACAACACAACAAAAAACACCAATAACAATAATATCCAACAATCCTCATCCAACTACCAAAAAATAAAAAAAACTCTCCCACAAGATTTCACAAATCACAACAAAGCTCCACTTTCAAGATGTCCTAAACATGCAAATACAAAATATTTCAAAAATTAAAAATCCACAATTTCTCTTACTTATGAATCGGCCGAGTACCTTGGTGAAGATCATAGCTGAATTTTTGTGGATTTGTGCTTTAAGAGAGTGCAGACTCTTCTTAGATCAAGTTGCAGCAATCCTTAACACCCGAAACGAATAAAAATTCAAGTTTTTGGGAGAAAACTTGAATGAGGGCCAAACTAAAAATATAAAAATATGGGTTGAAACTAGATATTTTTGGGAGCAATAATCACTGGGATTTGTAGGTTTTGGAATATGAAGGTTTTTAGACAAATTTGAGGCGATTCAGACAAGATTTGGGGGGAGATATGGTGAAAAATATTTTTTTGAAAGAAGAAGAAGGTTGGCTCGGTTGTATGGTGGATGAAGAAGAGAGCGATTAAGAAAATGGACGAACAACACGAGGTTTTATAAGAGGTTAATGGGTTTTATTGGGTGGTTTATGGAGGTGCGTGAGATTCCCTAGGTTGGGCTTGTGTCGAGCCTTATGCCTCGTGTTGGGCCTTAGGTTCTGTGTCACTAGCCTCGTACCACACCATAGACCTTGTACTAGTGTTGTCTGGTCATGGTCGTGCTAGCATACCCTGTCACGAGGCTGGCCAACTCCTCTTTCCATCATTTGTCGCAAAATCCTTGCATCCAAAAACATGAAAACCGAGAGTAGCACGGTTCTAGCCAAAATCTATCCCTAAAAATTCCCCTAAAAATAAAAAAAATCCCAAGAAATTTTCAAAAGCTACTAATGCAAAAAAAATAAAAATACATTTTCTTTAGTGTCATCCTCACGAGTTATAATTTCATGCATTTGAGAAAACTAAGAAAAATGGTTTGATGGTTCACCAGAATCACCATCCTTGACACCACCATTTACCACGTCTTTATGGAGGGGTCTCAACATTACCTTCGGTTTTCCCTTTACCTTGGGAGAAATGCACCACACATATCCATCTTTCACAACAATAGATACACTTTTGTTGATTTTGGAAAAAGGAAGGGGCTTTGGAGTTGTTAATTCCTTAACCCGCTTCCTTATCTGCCGAACTTTAGTGTTAGAAGTCGAAAGAAAAGTATATTTAATCACACTAGAAGAAACATGATTATCAACAATTGCATCATTACAAGGTTGATTTAAGTAAGATAGAACACGTAAGATCTCTATATTAGGAAATACCTTATCATCATCGAAATCATATTCCATAACCAATCTTAATTCCTTAGCTAAGTCCTCGGGTTTAGGAGGTGACCAAGGAGGTTTTACATCCTTGCCACTCTCCTTTAACCACTTCATGTTAGTGGTCATAGAGAAACAATCTACAATAGAAATGTTCACTAACGTCATGCTAAACATAAGTCTCTTCAACATGATCATCACAATTGAAGCTCAAAGTTTGATTTTGCTCATCATTCTCATCAACATCAAGGATCTCATCTAGGCATTCATTATCATTAATAATGCAAGGGTTTTCAACTTGAGCAAGCTCATCACACAAAATTTTTCCATTGCACATAGGAGAGGGAATAGGTGAATCATGCTTAGACTTATAAATGTGAATCCCACCTTATCAATGTCATCCTCTAAGGTTAGTGTCCCTAAATGAACATCTAATTTAGTCCTTGAAGTTTTTAGAAAATGCCTTCCCAATAAAATTGAGGGCGCACAACCATCGTGTACTAGGGCAAGGAAATTGAAGTCAGCCGGAAACACTAAATTGCCTACTCACCTCAAGGGCTAGCTTGGGATTGATCAGCTAATTAGACAATTACCATAGTTTTCTTAAACTCACGTATGTCTATGTTTTCATAAGGGCTAGAAGGGATCACATTAATAGATGCTCTTAATTCGATCAAAGCATTTTCACCAATTTTCCACCTAAGGAGATAGGAATTGAAAATATCTCGGGGTCATCACATTTCTTTGACAAGTTCCTATGATTTAGAGTAGCCACTCTCCCTATCTTCAATTGTCCTACCATCCTAATTGGTTTTTTCCTTTTCTTAGTACATGCATTTTTCAAGAATTTAGCATAAAAGGGAACTTGCTCAATCAAATCCAAAATTGGAATGCTAACCTCAACCTTCTCGAAGATTTTGCGAATGTGTGCCTTATTGGTTGCCACCCTTGGTCTTCCACTAAGTGCACTAGGAAAAGGCCGTGGAGGGATCACCCTAGCCTCGGTGGTGGAGAGCTATTTAGGAGGCTCCTCTTCAACAACCATCTCTTTCTCTTCAAAGTTAGTCTTGTTGCTTTCCACAATAAAATCTTCCTAATGCACAATTTATTTTTCAGCCTCTTGCACCTCCTTCCCGCTTCTTAGCTTCAATGCACTCACATTTCTTGGATTAATCTCAGTTTGGAAAGAGAGCTTGCCAGATACCTTAACCTCAAGTTGACTCACTGAGGTGGCAAGTTGGTCTACTTGGACTTTGAGATTTTTTATACTAAAAAACGCTCTAGTGCCAAGATCCTTAATTTCTCTCCTTGTTTTCTCCGTGAACACATCATGTTTCTTTGCCAATTGAGCTATAGCATCCAAGATATCCTCCCGGTACAACTTGTATAAAGCCGCATTTTTGTTGGAAGGCCTTCTCCCCTTGGGTAGGGTAGGGTTGAGGTTGAGGTTGAGGTTGTCCACCTCGGTTATACCCCCGTGTTTCCTCCTTGTGCCAACGGAAGTTAGGATGGTTGCAGTACCGAGGATTGAGGGTATTTGCGTAGGGATCTTGTCTATCTCTACCTTAGTTCCCTCAAAACCCTTGTTCTTTTCCCCTATAAAATTGTTGCCTCTTTCCACTATTGAAATCCAACGCTTTTACGTCTTCAAAATCTTCCACCACTTTTGGAAAAGTGTCAGTAGGATGATCAAGGTTACATATTCCATAAACCTTGATTTGGTGGACTCTACCCTTCGTAATTTCCTTCATCATTGAGGTAAGTTTTTGAACTTGCTCTTTTAATTTGGGAGATTGAGCTGGCTCATCCAATGTCTTAACTTGAGATCTTGTGCCAAATTTCCTTGTTCCGTTGGCCATTTCTTCAAACAATTTCATTGAAATCCCTCAGAATCTTGCTGGCTATGGAACCATTGCATGCATCATTCACCATCATCATGTCTTCGCTACAAAGCCCTTCGAAGAAATAATACACCAAGTCACCATGCTTAAATGGATGATAAGGATAGCTTTCCAACAACCTTTTACACCTCTCCCAATACTAGTGAAGGGATTTATTTTCCAATTGGGATATGTTAGAAAGCTGTTTCTTGAGAATTACAGACTTGGAAGCCGGAAAGTATTTTCAAAGAACCTCGACTTCATATCCATCCAAGAAGTGATAAAAATGAGAAAAGATTTAAGTGAAACGTAGCCTGCAAAGAGAAGTTAGCCATTACATTCAACTTATACCCAAGCTACCCTAGTTCCCCCAAAGAAGTAAGAATCTCACAACTCTCACACTCCCCGAAGTTGCTAAAGTAACCTAACCACCCCCAAAATATTGTGGAGAAAAAGGTAAGCATGAAAGATAAGTGTTGAACTAGCTTACTCCCCCGAATAAAACACAGAAGATAATCCAAGAGATGTTGATGAAGAAACCGCCAAAGATGGCCAAAAGACGTTGAAGTTCCATTTCAAATTTCTCTCATTTTGCGTAGGAGTCCTTTCGGGGTTTGATCCCAGCATTCACATATGTTAAGCTCACTATCTCACATTTTTCCACACGGCCTCTCATTTTTACCTAGGTTTTCCAACCTAGCTAGGCCTTAGCATCTCATTTTTACCAAAGTTTCCCTTTCATGTTTCTAACTTAGCCAGGTATATAATTTTTTAACTTTTTTTTCTTCAAAATTTTCATTTTTTTTGTGCAGCAAAAAATACCCCAAAGTTGGGGCTTCATAATACAAAACAATGTTTGAAGCACACTCCCCAATACAACTATCAAAAAGGTTCCCCCACACCTAAAACAACAACCAACTAAAAAGTTTAACATCCAAATGGGGGAAATACACAAAACAATGGAAAAACACAATCATCAACGATTATCCCAACAAACAATAATCATAAACTAGGTCACAAGCAAAGGAGAAACAATCATAAACTAGGTAAAAAGCAAAGGAGCAACAATAGTAAACTAGGTCACAAGCAAAGGAGATGCTACCATAAGGGTGTTCCAACTCCTCCTCCCACACTTAGGTAATACATTTTCCCCACTGCATATAACAAGGGAAAAGTTGGAATCTCCGAGAAATGCTCAATGTTGCCTCCGACGTTTGGCCTCGTGCCCCTGCTCACTCGGATTTAGATGGTAGTAGCCTTTCCCGATGCCTGATGTGCGCAACGTGTCACTAATCTCCTTGATGCCATCCCGCAAATGTCTCACATCCTCTGTCAATTGAAGCAACTGTCTGTCCACTCTGTCAAATCTATCTGCTGTGTCCTACTCATGGTGAATCCAAGAGCATGCCAAGCCTATGAACATCATTCCTAACTTGAAGATAGAGTTTCCCAAGGATTTCTCCCAGTCTGATTCATGTGGCTGATCAGTCCCCATTGGATAAGAATAGGTCGACTGAAAGCCTAATGACTTATGCTCTCTGAGGGGGATATACTTTGGATGCTGCTAGGGATGGTTTTGATGCTGAGAAAGGCTCGATACACTGAGCCTGGAGGGTTCAGAGCTCGGGCCAGGTGGGGTTCATGGTTGGACTGTGAAAAATCTTTATTGTTGGAAGAGATGATGTGCTTGTGACAGTACTAGAACCATGCCCTGTAGAATGATAAGGTTCCTCATGAATACTAAACAGCCTCTGATGAAGGGGTGGTCCTTAAAATACCTGTCCAAAAGTAGGCTGTGGCGCTACAGGTGTTGAAAAACTGGTGGTGGCATCATCAGTGGGGGGAATGCTGGATGTGGTGAGACAACCTGCTGGTCAATGGAAACAAACTGTGTGGAATACATCGGGACCTGCTACTGATCGTCCTCATCCTCTGTGTCATCATGCTCCTCTCCCAGGTAGTGATCACCTAAAACCACCTCGGAATCGGCATCTGGCTTGATGATTAGATGATGCAGCTTGAAATTCTTGTTCATAGCAGTCCTCGAACACTGGGGCAACCTAATGAACCTCTTTCCCTTGCACATCCAAAAGACAGTGCCATACTATATCGATATAAGCCTCTCCTTATCTATAACAGGTAGAGTGAGAGTATAGGGAATTTGTAGGCGTGCCTTCATCTCCTCATCCACCGAAAGGTTGTAGTAAATGACCAGAAGCGAAACCATATCTCCAATATCTATCTTTATGGTGTGGGACAGTTTCATGGAAAACTCGATGTAGTGAGTGACATAATCCTCCAGAAGATCAGGAGGACAAACCCTACACATGAAAATGGACCAAAGTATCCAGCAATCCCTCTCGGTGGTAGTGGTGGCCTCCTCGTGACAGCTAACTATCACAACCAGCAACCTGGCTACGTATCTTAGTGACCGATGCACTATGTCATTGTTCTTGCTTTCTTTCCCCCTCAGCTGGCGGGTGAAGGTAGGTCATTACACATACATATCAAATCCTATATCTGGCTCCCTGTTACCCTTCACATCCTTCTGTAGCTCCCATTTGAAGATTTCCACAAACTGAGCATAAGTCATGTCACGCAGTATATCTCTCAAATAGAATCTGAAATACTTTCCCATCTCCCTATTGTTCTCCTTGGCAATAGTCGACAAAATTTCTAGGTTGTACCTAGTGTATGTATGGGATGACACAGTGGTAAACTCCTTCATGGCAATCCCTCCTGGTAGGACCCTGATTGGTTTGTATAGTTTGAGACCTTTGAGGATCTCTTCATCTACAAACTTTGTCTCTTGAATAGGAAGCCCTACTAGGTAGCCCCACCTTTCCTTCTGATCCCAATAGATGGAGGTCAACACCATCAATGGCAGACTAGATTCTCCCCTATGTGTAAGAGCCATGATAATTGCACAGGAGTATATCACAAACATAGACAGATTCTAGCAAAGTTCTCCAAGCACAATTACCAAAAACACCCTCAGGTACAAAATATCATCAACCACAATATCCACCCAAAATTCCAAGCATGTAAGCCTCGCTACACAGGAATTCTAAAACTTTCAATTCTTCAAGAGAGTAAAACTTTGGCCAAGTACCTCTAGTGGTGAATGTGGGGAGATCTTTAGTCGAAAAATGTGCGAAATCCCTCATATGATGTGTCAAAGCAGCTGCAACACCCAGAATGGACCAAAAATTGAGTTCTTAGGGAGAAAAACTCAATTATAGCCGAGACACACTTCAAATATTTTGGTAAAATTTGTGGGGTTTCTGAGGTTTTTTATTAGTGGGTTGGGTATAGCTCAGAAGTATGAAGGTTTTGATACCTAATAGGAGTGAATAGATGAAAATTGAGGAATTATGGCCAAAATAAGAGAGAGGTTTGATATGGAAACTTAGGAGAGGAAGAAGAAGGAGAGGTTGGTGTGAGAGACTGGGTACTGGGGGGTGGTGTGGTATATAGGTGGGAAGACTAGGTCTTATAGGGTGGAGAGAGAGAGGTTGCATGGATCCAAAGGGGGATCCGTGTCGACACTTGGGGTGCCACGTAAGGGGAGGGGGGGAGGGGTCTGTACTGGGCTTGAGATGGCACGAGCCAGCCTCGTGCCGGTGCTAGATGACTCATGCCAGGATGCGCTAGCCTCGTACTAGCGCTCATATGGCTCCCCTGTGGTGCTTGTGTGGTTTCTATGTCAGCCTCATGGCAATGGGATCTGGCACGGCCCGTGCCAGGCCCTAGCACGTGGCACCCCTGCATTTTTCTTCCAATTTATTTCTTTCATACCTGCACCTAAACCAAGACCCAAAGTAGTACTATTCCAAATAAAATAGATGACTGTATTTTTCAAAAACAAATACAACAAAAAATTCTTACACTTCCAAAATTTTAAAAGAAAATATTTTTATGTAGCAAATATAACTTAAAGCACAGTATTTTTTATTTTCGTCCTAATGACTTATTATTTTATGCATTTTTCGAAAACTAAAAAGAAGAGTTTGATGGGTCACCGAAATCACCATCCTTGATACCACCAACAACCACGTCCTTGTGGATGGGTCTCCACATTACCTTACGCTTACCCTTAATATTTGGCGAGATATACCAAACATGCCCATCTTTCTCAATCATAGATACTCTCTTGTTGATTTTGGGAAGTTGAAGGGGTTTAGGAGTGATTAATTCCTTAAACCACTTCTTTTTCCGCTGCAAGTTAGTGTGTAATATAGGACGCAAAACATCTTTAACCACACCAAAAGAGTCATGTTCATCAATAAGTGTATCATTGGACGGTTGATTCATACAAGATAGAGCATGTATGATTTCAATGTCGGGTAACACCTCTTCATCTTCAAGAATCTCATTAAGACATTTAGCATTTTCAATTACACAAGATTCATCATGTTGAGCTCGTTCCTCACACAAATTAATTCCTTTAAAAATAAGAGAGGGATTAGGTGAATTATGCTTAGACTTGTAAATATCAAACCCAACTCTATCCATGTCATTCTCTAAGATTAGTGTTCCCGAATGAATAACGATCTTAGTCCTTGATATTTTGAGAAAAGGTCTCCTCAATAAAATTGAAGGTGTACCATCATAGTGCACTACATAAAGGACATAGAAGTCCACCAGAAACACCAATTTGCTCACTCGGACCATTACATCCTTCACTAGTCCATGGGGACTAGCTTGGGAGTGATTGGCCATTTGGATAATTACCCTAGTCTCTCTAAGTTCACCTATTTCTAGGGTCTCATAAATGTACGAAGATATGACATTAATAAAAGGTCCAAGATCAATCATACCATTTTTCACCAATTTACCATTTAAAGAAATAAGAGTTGAAAACATGTCGGGGTCATCACATTTTGTAGGTAATATTCTATGTTTAAGAGTGGCGACTCTTCCTATTTTCACATAACCTACTTTCTTGAGTGTTTTATTCTTCTTTCCTATACATGCAACTTTCAAAAAAATTGCATATGAAAGAACATGTTCAATCAAGTCTAAGATCAGGACACTAACCTCTACCTTCTCAAAAAAATTTAGATATGATCATCATTGGTTCGCACTTTCGGCCTTCACCTAAGTGAATTATGGAAAAGCGGCGAGATATTAACCCTTGCTTCGGGTGTTGGAAGTTCCTTGACGAGTTCTCCATAACCAGTTCTTATTCCTCCAAGTTGGTTTGGTTGTTGTCCATGTCGTCCTCTTGTAAGATTTCCTCTCGGGCTCACATTCCTTGTTTCCGCTTCTCAACTTCAAAGCGTTCACATTCCATAGATTGATCTCTAGTTGGGAAGGAAGTTTGCCAGAATCTTTGGCTTCAAGTTGGCTCACCGAGGTGGAAACTTGTCTGACTTGAATCTCAATATTTTTTATGCTTGAGAATGCCCTAGACCTGAGATCTTCAATCTCTCGCCTTGTACACTCTGCAAAGATGTCGTGTTTCTTGGCTAATTGAGAGATTGCTTCTAGGATTTTCTCTTGGTCAGACTTGTAGAGTGAGGCGTGGTTGTTTGAAGGCCCTTCTCCCATCGGATAGGGTTGAGGTGGATCTTTTTCGCCTCGATTGTACCCTTACATTTGATTCTCCTCGAGCCAGCGGAAATTGGGGTGATCACGGTACGAAGGGTTGAAGGTTTTTGCGTAGGGATGTTGCCTTTCTTCTCATTGGTTCCCATGGAACCCTTGTTGTTTCCCTCTTGCAAATTGTGTCCTATTTCCACCATTGTTAAAATCCAATGCCTTAACTTTCTCAAAGTTCTCCATCGCTTGCAGGCACACATCCGTGTGATGATCAAGATTACAAACACTGCACAATTTTGCTTGTTGGACTCCCTTTTTACTAAATTCTTTCATCATGAAGGTAAGAGCTTGGGCTTGATCCTCTAATTTTAGGGATTGAGATGGTGCGTTCACAAGTTTCCCACTATACCTTATACCAAATTTCCTTTTTCCATTTTCCATCTCCTTGAAGAGTGTCATTGCTTCCCTTGGGCTCTTATTGGTGATCGTACCATTGCAAGCGGAATTTACCATACACATGTCATCATCTCACAATCCTTCGAAGAAATAGTAAACCAAGTCTCCCTCCTTGAATGGATGATATGGACAAATAGCCAACAATATCTTGAACCATTCCCAATACTCGTAGAAGGACTCATTAGAAAACAGAGAGATGTTGGAAAGTTACTTTTTCAACCCCACAAAATTTGAAGCTGGGAAATATTTCTCAAGAAATCTGTGCTTTATGTCCATCCTGAGGCGGTACAACCGGGCGGTAAGTAGTATAACTAATATTTGACCAAATCCCTAAGTGAGAAGGGAAACTCCCTTTGATTGTAGTCTTTCTCCGAAATGCCCGTCGACTTCATGTTAGTACAAACTAGGTGGAATTCTTAGAGATGCTTGTTCGGATCTTCTCCGTCCGTCCCATGGAAAGTCGTCAAGCAATGAATCATACCTCTTTTGAGCTCACACAATTTGGTGGCAACGGTTGGAAGAAGATGCAAAGTGGTTGATTCTATGAGTTTGGAGCCATCAACTCTCTCAAAGTGCGGTTATCTTCCGCCATTTCTTCTTTCTCTACGGCTACCAAAAGTGTTTTTTTAGAATTTATGCCTAGGTCTCCCTTTGCTTCCTCTCCTACTACATGTGCAATTAGTTGAACTATGTAAAATTCCCAAGTTCTTGGCACGGGTATGTACCATAAACCAGTAATAAACAATGGACAACTAAAATCAACACTAGAAAATAGGGTTATAAGTAACTAGAAACAAGTAAGAAAGCTCAACAACAACAAAAATAAAAAAAATAAAAAATAGACATCACTACTTTCTCAACTAACACGTTATGCAATTTAACTACTATACTTTTAAACTAACATCCCTTACAGTGGCGCCAAAATTTGACCCACCCCTCCCGAGCTTCCTTAAACATGAGAGGAAGCTGAGTTATTAAGGGTTAAAGATAATATTTTTATGTTTCTCCCATTCCTACTACTATACTACCAAGAATGGTAGATAGTGGAAATAAGTACCGAGGTTAGTCCACAGAGATATAAGGAATCTAGTAATCTACTAAACACAACCATGGTCAGGTCATCAATTCGACCACGTATTAGGAATAAACAGTGTTGTGAAAATAACCATTGGGGGATTTTCAACTATCAACTACAAACATGCAATCAAAGGAATAAAATATATAAACAAACACTCCGGGAATATTTGCGTAACATAGTTAGTGTTATTTTGATCAATGATTACATCAAAGACAAGAACTTAACCCTATTCTAATATTTCTGTCACATAGTGCGGAAAATGGTCAAAATTTCCCCCTATTTTCCATCAGCCTCACCTTCACCACTATGGGAGTGCAACAACGGCTATTGCTTATTGCGATGGTTTGATTCTCCAGCGTGTGATTAAGTACCGGATGAAACATCACGAACGCACTACCCTAGGTCTACAAAGGCAAAGGAAGTAGCTATCTTATCGATGTGTTCTAGGATCAACAATAATCCTAGTTCACTACCTACTCTATCTCTACTCATAACCCTTCAAACCTCTTTGGTCGGATAACTAGATGCATGGTCAATCATGACGATTAACAATGGTAACCTTCCTGCACACGGCCAGTTCCAGACTATCGCACCTTAATCGCAGCTAGGTTTCCTTAACAGGGGATAGCAATATGCACCAACATGAAAGTAGACTCAGCATATTACCTACAAAGTGTGACTATCATGCAATTCATAAGAATATTAAGAATAAGCCAACATAATGATCACAAAACATATATTTATAGGTAGGTATAGAACTATCACAAAATAAACATCAACACATGAATACAAATATAGTGCGCATAATGGTGTGCATTCCTAGGGGTAGTTTTTTTGTGGTGTTCCACCTGGGACTTAATTGCATGGAGTAGAATCAGATCTACGCAATGAGCCATAGCCATTGTTGCACTCCCTTAGTTGCAGAGGCGAGGCCGATGGAAGATTTTATAGTGCACCTCTATGTGATAGAGAGGGGGAAGTTTTGACTATTGTCCGCACCACATGAGACAACCACTGGAATAGAGTTTAGTTCTTATATTTGATGAAATTGATGATCGAAATCACATTGACCATGTTACGCAAATTTTCCCTAACTGTTAGTTTATGTTTTTTTAATCCATTGATTGCATGCTTGTAGTTAATAGTTGAAAACCTCTCCTAAATGCTTGTTTTTGAAGCACTTTTATTCATAACACGTGGTCGAATTAACGACCCAACTGCGGTTATGTTTAGTTAATCATCAGATTCCTAACATCTCTGTGGATAACTGCGATAGTTACCACTATCAACCAGTGTTGGTAGTATAGTAGTAGGAATGGGAGAAACCAATAAATTCAATCTTTGACCCCTAACCGTCCTCCTCTCTTGTTTAACGACACTCAGGAGGGGACAGGTCAGCTGTTGCCAATTTACTTAAGGCATCTAAATTGGTGTTTTCACTCTTTGGTACGTGTTGAATGTCAAAGTATTCAAGTGTACCTATGAGCTGGTGAACTCTTCTTATATACTTTATCGACTGTTCTTCTCTCACCTCATAATCTCCATGCACTTCTTGGACCACTATTTGTGAATTGATAAAGCACTTAAGGTTCTTGACCTTCATCTTGATTGTACGGTAAACCCGCATATTTGTGTTTCGTATTTGACTTCATTGTCGGTGAGTGGGAAATCAAAACAAAGAGAGTATTTGTGTTCTCTCTCGTTTGGATTTACCTATAGAAATTGTGCACCACGACCTTTTTTACTAGACACTCCATCAGTGAACAGTTTCCAAGCGTTCTCTGTCCAATTTGACTTCTCTGTCTATTACCATAATTTATGGTGTAATTGCCTCTTGTACATCTATGCTTGTCATTTATGAGATGAAATCTTCTAAGGTTGCAGTTTTATTGCAGTTTGTGGATGAAACTAGATCTCATACTGCCCTAATTCAAGAGCATATTTAGTCATTCTTTCGGATGATTTTAGCTTGTTCAAAATATTCTTGATTGGGTAGTAAGTATATAAAACTATGCCATGTGTTTAAAAATAGCTCTGCAGCTTTCTTGCTGAGTATACTAATGCAAGAGTTAATCTTTCAATCCCTTTCTGCTATTTGCAGTATCTTACTGATGTATTATACTGGCACTTTTCTTTGTTCTTCCTGACACACCAATACTGAACTTACTGGTTTTATTGAAATTTCCAAGTATAGATATAGAGTCCCTCCTACCATTGGTGGCTTTAGCGTTGGCAACGCTTGGAGCTGTTCCTTCAATAACTCATACGCTTTCTGAATTTCCTCATTCTAGCCAAACTTCTTGGCCCTTTTAAGGATCTTGAACAGTGGGAACTATTTTCAATAGCTTTTGAAATGAGCCTACTTAGTGATGATAGGGATCCTATCAACACTTGCACTTCTTTGACTGTTCGCCGTTGAGGGAGGTCTACTATTGCCTTTATCTTTTCTTGGTTATATTCAATTCCTTTGGAAGATAATTTTTACCCCAAAAAGATTCCTGCATCGACTCCAATTATGCATTTCTCAGGACTGAGTTTAATACCAATCACGCTTAGCGTATCCAGGGTCTCTTTCAATTCTTGCACGAACTGACATACCCTTTTGCTTTTAATCACCATGTCATCAACATGTGCTTCAACATTTCATCCTATTTGATTGCAAAATGCAGTGTCGACCACTCTCTGATATGTTGCACCAGCATTCTTTTGGCCGAATGACATCTTCACTTAGCAAAACACTCTGAAGCTTGCTATAAAAGCTGTCTTTTCTGCATATTCTAGGTTCATCAGTCTTTGGTGGTATTATTTCTAAGCATCCAAGAATGCTAGGACTTTGTATATTGCTTTTAACAATTGGTCAATTTTTGGTAAGAGATAGCAATCGGTTGGACATGATTTGTTTAGATCAATGAAGTCTATCCACATCCTCTATCATGTGTCTGCCTTTTTTACCATCACTGGATTTGCTAACCACTTCGGGTAAATCACTTCCTTCAGGACATCGGCATGAAGCAGTGCTCTAACCTTCTTTCGATTGATTTTTGTCTATTTATAGCAAAGCTTCGTTGCTTTTGCTTAACTATTTTGATCGAATAATTTATATTTAGAGAGTGGGTAGCAATTTCTGGATTGACCCCTCCCATCTTCTGCACAATCCATGCAGATGTATCTTTTTGACTTCGTAGAATTTTTGTCACTTTTTCTTTTACTTCGGTTGGGAGATATTTTCCTATATTGATGCATTTGGAAGTGTCTACATCATCAAAAATCATAACTTCAATTTCCTCTCCAAGATCCACTTCAGGTTCCGCTTGCTTGAGTAAGCCATTGTTCGAGATGGTGCTGACTATTTTTGTTTGTTAAGCATTTCTTCATGCTCTCATCGGGATAACCATGCACTGCCTAGCTGTTTGCTGATTTCCTCTTATCATTGCAAAAATGTTGGAGTTGGGAATTTCATCACTAAGTGATATGGGGACCATATCGCTTTCGCTGTATTCATTCACGGCCTACCAATGATG
>JAUOBV010590777.1:0-15423 GCA_032360425.1 Rubia occidens
TTCATGTAGCATACTGGATAGCACTTCCCCACATATGATAAACATATATGGTGATAAAGGATCTCCTTGTCTAATTCCCCGTGTCGGTTGCAGGTTTCCAAATCTGTTTCCATTGAGAATGAAGGACAATTTCACTAAGGAAATACACCTTTCTATGAGTGTTATAAATTGTGATTGAAACCTCATTCTTTGCAAAAAAAAAAACCTTTAGTAAGAATGTCCATTCAACTCTATCAAAAGCTATCTTTACTATCTTTATGGATACATATCATTTTTCCTCTGATGTTTTGCCTTTTATATAGTGGTGGGCTTCGTGCACCACTAGGATATTATCCGATATTAGTCTGTTTTCCACAAAAGCACTACGTGAATCAGATATGATTGATCCCATGATTTCACGCATCCTATTTGATATGCATTTTGATACTATGCGATATATCACATTACACAGGATGATTGGTCCGAATTAGGGAATGTTAGTCGGTTTCTTGACTTTCGGGATTTAAACAACTGATGTTTCATTTATTTCATTCATTGATTTCTCCTGATTTGACAATTCAAGTGCAAATTATGAAACCTTTGGTTCGACTATATGCCAAAATCTTTGAGAATATGATGAAGGCATGTCATCAGGGCCAGGAGATTTGTTAGGGGTCATTTTCCTGAGTGCTTCAAATATTTCAAGTTGTATGTATGGTTAGAAAATATTTGAATTCATCTGGTCCGTAACTCTAGGTAAAATGCTGGATGTTGATTCCTCTATAATGGCATCATTTGGATTATGGGAATTAAAAAAGCTCGTGAAATTGTGTAATATTATATCTTCCATTTCTCATTTTTCTGTACACCATCTTCCTATCAGATCCTTCAATCCATGTATAGAATTTCTCCTTTTTCTTTTGTTAGCAAAAGAGTGAAATAATTTTGTGTTTCTACCAACCTGTTGCAACCAATGTTGTTTAGCTCTCTGCTTCCTTTTTCATCCTCGATGTCTAAGAGATATTCGATTTCTCTTTAAATTCAAGATTTGTACTTGAATCGCATCTGTTATCTTACCCCTTCGTAGTCTCTCGATTTCCTTTGATAAGGCCGTTGATATCTTTTCATGTTTTTTAAAATTCCAATTTTAACCATATTTGAAGCTCACTTGCACAATTCTTAATTTTATCAGTGAAATCCAATGGTTGCTAAGTCCAAATTCTTTGAATTGTTTTGTCACAATCTGGTGATTGCATACAGTATTTTTCAAAACAAAAAGGTCTTCGTTGTCTTGAACGCGCTGTCCTCGAACTATCTTGTCTAACTTGTAACAGGATCGCTGCATGGTCTGATCTATGGATAAAAAGATATGTCACTTATTTAACCAATCTGATGAAGCTACTGCTTTATCATGTTTCGCTCTGACTGTATATGGGTCCTTCCAATTTTTACACCATGGGAATTTTTTTCCAATATACCCCAAGTCGCTAAGATTATATTCATTTAGTGCATTTCGAAAGACTTCAATTTGCCAATTTTGTCTTCTATCAACACTATCAAGTTCATGTTGGTGTAAAATTTCATTGAAGTCTCCAATGCAAAGCCATGAAAGTTGCAAATACTGTTTAAGATTTGTGAATTGTTCCCAGAATTGTTTTCTCTTGCTTGTGTTAGTTCACCATAAACACCTGTGCAGCCATAAAGAAAGAGTAACTGGATATTTTATTGTAAAGTCTATAAAATTAAAAGAGTAAGACAATACATAAATTTCTACTTCTTTATTCCAGAACAAAGCAAGACCCCCTGAATTTTTATTAGAATCTACAAGAACTCAATGGAAATAGAGTTGATCTTTTTAATTTTTCCAATACAAATGACGAACATTCAGTTTCAGCAAAAAAATAAAATGCAGTTTAAACTTGCAAATAAATCTTTAAAAATGCCTCACTGCTCGAGGATTGGATAATCCCCGTAATTTCCAACTTATGCAATTCATTGATCTCAATTGGATTGGACTTTTCCAGTCTCCGCCGCTGGTCCATTTGTGGAAGAGTCCACGTTGAGGTTCAATCCTGAAGAAAAGAAAGAAACTGTCTGATATTGATCAATCTTTATCTTTTTTGCTTCACCAAGAATTAATTCCTTAAGCTAGTCCACCTTTATTTTTTCTGCAAAATCACGATCTGTGGAATGAAAATCTGCTAAGGATTCTTCTTGGGCTGATTAACTCCAGGCCCTTCTTGCTTTTTCTAGCCCAATTTAAAGTGCTTCTACACTCTGTTCGCAAACCTTAATTTTGATTATTCTCGACCGCTATCTGAGCATTGTTTTTCGTCTGAACCATCTTTGTTCCTTCAGCCTCTAAATGTCCATCCCTGACATTAATCTCTTTCTCCAACATGATTTTAAACGGCATAGTTTTCTTCTTCACCACCAAGTAGCTATCTGCTTCCGATAAGGGCTCCTGTTGAATCCCGGTGGCGGCGTACAATGAGGCAGGCCGTGAGGATGAAATGTAGCAATAACTCCGGGCTTTTGGTTACGGGAAAGAATAACGCCGGCAAGTCGCAGAGACGTTGAATGGGGTGATTCAACATGGAATTAATTATCTGTTCATCTATGCCCGTGAAATTTAGGAGATTTTGCAGAGTCGAAGTTTCACCGAGGAGTCATTGCTATTCCTTACATGTTGTACCGCTCGACATTGTTGTCGGGGAGAACATGTTTGTTAAATTCAATTCCCTACCAGGCATTAAACCCGGACAATTAATTGCTAACAAATTGAAACCTGTTGGAGAGAATATCGAACCATTAATTTTTTGAGTGTGATTGTAGGTCTTTGATTTTGCCGTTAAAGATACTAATCCAGGCATTTTTATTGCCCTAAAAATTGGACTGAAAATTTGCATCTGCTGAGGCTGGATTGATGGGATATTAATGGTAATATGACAATTTCCGGCACCATCTTCTCCTTGCCTTTATCAAAGGCACCACTGCCTGCACTAAGTTTTTCGGTAATCTCCTCCACATGCTGATTGCGAACTTCAATTTTTTGGCAGTGAGTCATTTTCTCCTGTCTCAGTTTCAGTTTGTTTAATTTTGGATGTCTGCTGAGAGTTGTTTTTCTCCTGTTCCAATCTCGCAACTTCTGCTTCTTCTTTTTTCTTGCAGGCGACACTGGTGCATCACTCTTGGGTCTGGTTAAAAAATTGGTGTATCATTGTCGAATCTGAGAAACTTTGGAACCCACCCCATGGGCAAAATATCCCTACAAGGAGTGTTCTTCGAGAGGCATTCTATTTTTGTATGGTTCATGAGGCCACACAATTCACAGAAATGGGGTAAGCGTTCATATTGTAAATAAACTTAAAGTTTTACCACTTTTTTCATCTACAAAATCATGAATCTGAGGGATTGGTTCATTCACCGGAAGAAACATTCTAATCTTTAAAACTGCTCCCATACAGGTGGTCATTTTATTTCGTGCCGCTTTGACAAATCCTCCAAGATTATTCCCTACGATAGTAGCCGTGTTAATGTTGGTGAGAGCCGGTGGGACTGAGTGAACATGAATCCATAAAGGGCAATGAGTGAAGGATATTTCGTGCATATTCTCTATTCCATCAATCTTCTTGAGAACAACTAAGAAATTCTCGAAGGACCATGGAGAGTAGTCCTCCATTTTTTTCCTATCTTCCTCACAATAAAAATAAAAGATTGCAATATTCCTCCCCATGTTGAAGATGTTGAATCCACCTCTACATTTCCAGACCCTGCTCATAGTGGTAATCATTGACTCAACCCTCTTAGTTTTGAGGGTCAAGATCTTTGCCGCCAGGTAGATATTATTCTTGGACATGAGGCTTCTTTGTTTGTTGTTGCTCGGTTGTTTGTCACTTTCTGTTATTCATAAGCTCTAATACATCCTTGCTAGTTCATCTCCCATGGCCATTGATGCTAAAACATCTAGGAGAAAAAGGATTGTGATTGGTAGGTTCTTGTTTTCGAATATGAAGTGGCTAAGTGATGGTGTAGATGACTATATAGAGATACCTCTCTATATTGATGAATAAGATGAAAATTTCCAATCTCCATAGTTCCTTGATTTGTTCCAATTAATGATTTTGAAAATAAATAGTTTGATTTATGTACTTAGAGCATTTATGTAATTGGTATTCAAAGTTTCAAAATTTTGAAATTCGAAACAAATGATAACGAATCAAAGCTTCTACTTTTGTAGCTTGATATTAAGAAGATCTATGTTCTTCAAAGTTGGATATGATCATAGAGAGAGAATATGAGTAGAGAGAAGGTAGAGAGAATATTTTGAGTTTCTAAATTAATGTACTTAACAATATTGATCCTTTGTAATAAACCGTAACAATGTAGATTCCCCAAATGGAAATTTCAAAAAGATGGAAGCAATAGTCATGTAATTGTTTTTTACAGAGAAAAATAAAAGTCCAAATAAACAACCATGACTTCGGCACATGTATTAACTGAACTTTTTCTTCAAGAACATATGGCATATGCAACGAACTCTTTAAGATTCGCAGACAAAATCTTAGCTCTGGCGGGATCGAAAAGTTCACATCCATGAGATCCTCCTTCATCAAACTTCCCAACCACCGCCACACCATTCTTTTCTAACTTCGTCGCCATCTCCACCTGACGGTCCATCAAAGGGTCACCGTCGCAGCCAGTGATAAGAACCTTCCATCCCAAGTCTTTGATACCATCAAACTGGCCGGCTCTAACCGCCTTGGCCGCATTGCAGTACTCATAGTCCCGGTCAACTCCGATGGGAATGCATAGTTCCCACATCAGATCAGAGAATGGCAGAGGAATTATCTTGAAAGAGTGAAAACCATAAGTAGAGTGACTTGGACAAAAGCTCGTTCTAGACTAAATCCAAATGGTTATATTTCTATGTACCCCGTAACTTGTAAGGAATCTTCTTACAATTAAAATTGTTAAATTTTGACTTTATAATTAAAGAGATGTATGGAAAATGATATTATCGTATGAGATATTGAGTGTGTTTATTTGAGTTGTGCTTATAAGTAAAGTTGACTTAAGCCCCATTCTCTAGAGTTTATCTGTAATTCAGTTCAATTCATTTTAGTTCCAATCAGTTTAGTTCAGTTCAGCATAAATTTATTGGGTGAAAGTCAATTTAATTTAGTCATACAATATTATTTTTCAACACACTTATTTTTAGTTTAGTTCAATTCAGATCGTATCAAATCAGATCACTTTAGACGTAAAATCTCTAGAGAACAAGACTTTATCTTCAGAGCAGAGAAGACAAGTTATGATTTCCCCCCAAAAAATAGTTAAAATAATTTCTGATTATAAAAAAACAGCTCTTTATGAATTTATTAAACACTATGATTGTATTTAACTTATATATAAGCAAAACACTAATAAATCATACTTGCATTGATTTACAGTCAGCGGAAAAAGATTTTGTGCAACCTGGAAGTACAGTAACATACCTTATCATCTGCCAATCTCAGCTCCGACCCGCTCCTTTGGCTCCCACCGAAGAAGGGGTGGTGCAATATTAGCCCTTTGATCTGAAGAGGCTTGAGACCGCAACCGTTCGCTGCCGCAACTGCTCGTAGTCCGACATGGTACACGATGTTGGCACCGGCGCTGCTCCCCATCAGGAAACACTCTGAAAAATCGGCGTATTTCGTCAGCCATTCATCCTTGCATGATTTAATCCAGTGGAAGCCCTCTTCGCAGTCATCGAATGCTGCGGGAAGACGGTGCTCCGGGGCGAGGCGGTACCCGACGGAGACGACAACGGCGGGAGTATGAGAGGCAATGGTGGTGTACAGGCCGTCGAACATGGTGGAGTTGACCCTGCACGCAACGAAGCCTCCACCGTGAAAGTAAACGAAGAGGGGGAGTTTTTTGGCGGGAAAGGAGATGAATGCTTCCTGGGGCACGAAGATTCGGGCAAAAGTGTCCTTGGATTGGTTGATCGGAATGTCCTTGGAGACATATTGGAAGGGGTTGGTGGGGTCAGATGAGGCCGGCGAAGTTGGTATTTCGGCCACACGTTCGATTGAGCCGTCTGGGTTTCGAGAAAGTCCCAATAAGCCGTAGTAATCCGCCATAGAAATGAAGGGAGAAAGCCTGATTCTGCAGATTGATTGGCTTAAGAATGATGCATGAGAGTTGAGTCTCACTCACACAGCAATTATAGCTCGATTAGAATATGACCACTTGGAAGAGTTGATCAATAATTATTTTTGTCTCTGAATGGAGGTCACATCTTGCGGTTATAATATGATAATACCACGCAAAATATTGTTCGACTAGGTTGGTTGTTTTATGATAGAGATTGCTCAGCAACTCCATGTAATTGTCGCCTTGTCTAACAGTTTTAATTTCTCTCTCCGGCAAATGAGATTCTCACAAGTTTGACCATCTCTATTCACTATCCAAAAGACTCGAATTGCTAGACCCCCAGTGTAGCAATGTAGTCCAATTTTGAACTACTTATCCCACTATTTTCATTCAAAATCTTCATTTTCAACTTTTATTTACGATCATTTAGCTTTTCATATCATCAAGTTTCATACACATCATTATTTTTTATTTTATATGTACTATTCATTATTTGTGTTTTTGAAAATTGTCTTTAAAATTATATATATAATAATAAAAGAAATATTATGTAAACTAAAAATATTTAACTATGAATCTAATTCATTCGTTATTAATTAATAGTTTTAAACGTATTAATAATTGATTGTTACACTAATTTGTACATATAAAAGTCTATAATAATAGCTAAAAAAACACAATGATATAAAAGCAAAACATCCACTAGGACAATTTTAAAGTTATACTATAAAATGATTACTCCCTACGTCCCATAAATATTGACCTATTTACTTTTTCACGATTTTCTATGGTTATGTTTGACAGTCAAGATCTCTAACTAAATATACCAATTTTTTAAAAACTTAAAATATAGGAAATATACGTTAAGATGAATCTAAAAATATCTCGCATTATTAAGGAATAGAATATTATGTGAATATTACTTGTATTTAGATTAGATTTCCTTTTCCTTTTCTGTATAGATCTTTTGTACCTCTATATATTGCAACCCCATATCATGAACATATACACAAAATCTAAAATCCTGAAACCTAAACCCTAAATTTTCCTCTGTCGTCCACGAGCTGCAACAACCACCGACGTCTGCACGTGCAACACACTCACTGACCTCCAGATCACCGATCGCCACCGCCATCACCGTGCAGCTATTGTCACATATCCCTTCCGCTGTTTACCGACCCTTCACGCACCGCTGCATCATCTGTCACGCACCGCCGTCATTAATCTCATGCACCGCCACATCCTGTTGTTGATCCAATTTGCCGCTGTAGATCTGGTCTGATACTGCTACTATGTCGAATATTGATTTTGAATCTGCCCGTGATGCCGCGGAACATGCTTGCATTGCTGCCAAAACCGAGACCAACAAGATACAGAATCTCAATTCCACCGATGTTATTGCAGTTTTACTCAAGCAATTGAAATTGCAATCTGGAACCCTGTTGGTCGATCAATGAACTCTTTCTACTACTTTGGTCCTTCTGACGGTCCCGTTTGGTCACCTGTCTCGTCATACTGAATGGTGAAGAAAATTACCTTGAGTGGACTACTGCAATTTGTAGAGCTTTGCTTGTTAGGAAGAAGATTGGTTTCATTAATGGAATCATTACTAAACCCCTGGTTGGTTATCCTGGTGTTGATGATTTTTCGGGAGTGAATGTTATTTTCTAGATCTTGTAGACTTTTAATCCATATTTACGATATTCTACTACTTATTTTTTTCACTGCTAAGGAATCGTGGGATGATATTGTTGGACGTTTTTCTCTTGGTAAAAGTAAAAAAATTCTACGGATGCGTGATGATATACTGAATTTTTGGCATAATGGTCAGACTATTGCCATTTACTTTGGCAAACTCAAGAAGCTGTATGACGACTACAACTCTCTTCAACCTCCTCAGTTTTGTTCATGCGAAGCTTGCAAACCATTGTGCACATCTAACCATGCAACTGTTGCCTTCCATGATCGTGAGAAAGAGATAATTTATCAATTTCTCTGCATTTTAGATAAAGGCTATTACACCTTGCAATCCAATGTCATGATACCATTATGCGTGTATACCTTTATGGCTCAGGAAGAGAATCACAAAGCCATCATTCGGTCTTGTGAGTCAACAACTGATTCAGTGGCTTACGCTGCTCGTCGCCCACCACCTTCAGGATCTTCCCTTGGATCTCTCACTACAGCTGAACGCAAGAATCTCATTTGTACGCATTGCTATCGCAAGGGTCATGAAAAATCTACCTGTTTCAAGCTCATTGGATATCAAGAATGGTTCACGGAGATGAAGGACAAAGCCAACGCTGAGAAGAACCCGATACCAGCTCAGCCAGTTACCACCGCACTAAGTGTTCCAGCCCCCGGCGCTGCCATGCCACGCCGCCCTTAGCCACCGTTCTCCGGCACAGTGATGTCGCCTCCTCTTTCGTCCCTCCTACTCGTTCCAATTTTGGTCCTGCTTTGTCTGACGATCAAAGGACTACGACCCAATATTTATTTAATGAGTTCAATTCTATTTCTGACCATGGATCAGATAAAACTACTTTACCTTGGATTCTTGATTCGGGGGCCTCGCATCACATGACTAGTGAAAAGGGTTCTCTTACTGATATTACTACTGATATCGATTCTATAAATGTTTTACTTCCTGGTGGAATCGTTTCGTCAGGCACACATTATGGTTCTATACATTTTGGAGATACTACTCTTACTCATGTGATTTACATACCTACCTTGCAATGTCATTCATTATCATGCTCTAGATTGTAATCTGCCTTAAGATGTCTAGCTTAGTTTACTGAAAAATATTGCATTTTACAGAAAATGAGTAAGAGGGTTGTGATTGGCGTGGGTGAATATCAAGGGGGGTTATTGGCTTTGTCTTCTAGATACACATGTACAATCTCATATCCTGCAATTAGTTTCCACAGTAACTTCAGTTTATGCATCTTCATTTGATTTATGGCATCAACGTCTTAGTCATCCATCCTCTACGTTGTTGTCTTCCGTTCCCACTCTTGATTTTAGCACAAATAATACTTATGTTCCTTGCTATGTATGTTATAGAGCAAAGCAGACTAGACATAGTTTTCCTTTGAATTATTTAAATGCTAGTACTTTGTTTGAATTAATACATTGTGAAATTTGTGGCCGTGGTAGTTCTTCATATTCTAGTGGTGCATTTTATTTTTTAACTGTAGTTGATGATTATTCTCGAGCTGTGTGGGTTTATTTATTAGTGGCTAAGTCAGATGCAGCTTTTAGATTTATAGAATTTTGTTCTTTAATTAAGAATCGTTTGGGTGCTCCGTTTGTCGTGTCTGTGCTGATAATGGTACAAAATTTCTACCTTTGAGATCATACTTTGTGGAATATGGAATTAATTTTTAGACTTCTATGATTAATACACCACATCATAATAGCAGTATATAGAGCTATCATCTGTCATTTGTTAGATGTGGCTCGTGCTTTGCAATTTCAAGCTAATCTGCCAATTGACCTTTGGGGAGAATGTTTTCTCATGATGCATATTTGATCAATCAGACACAAATGAATAACCTCAATGGACACACCCCATTCGAGTTACTCTATGGTCGCACTCCAAACTAAAATCTTTTGTGAGTCTTTGGTTGCTTGTGTTATGCCTTAAACATTCCCAGATTTCGCAAAAAGTTTGCTCCAAGAAGTCGACGATGCATTTTTCTTAGGCATCCCGCTGGTAAGAAAGGTTATCTTCTCTATGATTTGGAATAATGCACCTTCTTCAATAGTTGAGATGCTAATTTAGATAAAGACCAATTTTTATTTGCTATGCCACCTGCACCTGTTCAGTCTGCACAGTCACAAACTGACACTTGGTTTGACGACTCTCCGACATCAGATCCATCAGTGATATCCAGCGGCGCCACCACCTCATTGCTGGCCTCACCTCCGTTGTCGCCAAATTCTATCTTACCGTCGGATCAGCCACCACCTCTTGCAACCGAGGATGCCAATCACCGCTGTCTTGCACTGCCACTGGCTCTGCCGGCAGCAGCCGTACCGCCTGCCACCACAGCAGCCCCACCGCCTGGTTGCACTCCTCCGTCGCCTGACTCACCTCCGGCCACTTCCTCGATGCTGCCACCCGCGACTGATCTGAATACTTCTATTCAGAGTGCTCGCAATCATCGTCTTCTACTTGCCCGAATGACTTTGTATGCTCTATGACTGTTGTTAAACCCACCCCCACACTACTATGATCACTCCTGCACCATTACTATACATAGGTGTTCTTTATCCTTTAACTAATTACGTAAATTGCGGTAAATTTTCTAGTATGCATTTTAGATTTTTGGATGCAGTAACTTTTAGTGAGATCCCACCACTTACGCTGAGACATCACAACGTGCTCATTGGCGTGATGCTATGGCTGATGAGATTAATGTTCTTGAGCGCAATGAGACTTGGACTATGGTTTCTCTTCCTCCGGATAAGACTGCAATTGGATGCATATAGATTTATTGTACCAAATTTAAAGTTGATGGTACTATTGAACTACACAAAGCTGGTCTGTGATTTTGGGTAATCGTCAGATTGAAGGAGCAGGCTAAACTAAGACATTTTCTCATGTTGCGAAGATGAGTTATGTTTATCTATTTTTGTCTGTTGCAATCATTCATTTTTAGGAACTTTATTAGGTGGACATCCACAATGCTTTTCTACATGGTGATCTTCATGAAGAGTTTATGCGCCCTCTTCTTGGCTATAGTGTTTCCCAGTCAGGGTTTGTCAGCTTTAGATATCTCTTTATGGGTTGCGACAAGCTCCTCGCAACCGGTTTGCCAAGCTGGTTCAGGCTATATGCGTATTTACCTTTGTTAAGAGTAAGGCGGATTACTCTCTTTGTTTACTATCGTTGTTTAGTTTCTTTGCATGTACTAGTTTATGTGGATGATTTGGTGATTGCTGGTATTTCTTTGTCAAGAAAATGATCTTACGCGTGTTGAGGGGCCACTTTATGGTGATCTAGAGCAGTATCGGTGCCTCATTGTTCATCTCATTTACCTTACCATTACACATCCTTAACTTAGTTATTCAGTTCATACGCTTGCTCAGTTTATGAAGTTACCTTGTATTCATCACTGGTAAGCCACACTACGAGTTGTACACTACTTGAAGAGTCATCCTGGTCAAGGTTTGTTCATCTCTTCACGTAGTTCCTTACAGTTGGCTGATTTATGTGATTCTTATTAGGATGCTTTCCCCATCACACGGTGTTCAATTTCTTGTTACTTTGTGATGATCGGTGATTCTCTGGTTTCATGGAAAACCAAAGTGTAACCTACTATTTCTCATTCTTCTGCAGAAGCAGAGTATTGTGCCATGGCAGTTGCTTGTTGTGAGTTATTATGGCTTAGGTGTTTTCTACAAGATTTAAGTGTTGTGTATTCTGCCCCAATGCGATTGTTTTGTGATAGTCAATCTACTCTTCATAGTGCTACGAAACAAGTCAAACTATGGTTGATCTAACACGAGTAATGGTCGAACCTTTGTGTATGAATATCAATTGAAAAAAAAGTCAAGCCACAGTTAACCTAACAAAGTTAAAGGTAAAATATTTTGATATGTATGTCAATTTAAGAAAGAAATCAAACCACAGTTGACCTAAGAAGACTAAGGTCAAATATTTTGGTATGTATTTCAATTTTTGAATGATGCCAAGCCATGGTAAACTTAACACAAGCAAAGGTCAAACCTTGGGGAATGTTTTTCTAGTTTACGAAAAAAGTAAAGCCAGGATTTACCTAACATGAGTAACAGTCGAACCTTTGGGCATCTATGTTAATTTACAAAATAATTCAAGCTACGGAAAACCTATAGAGACTAAAGGTCAAATCTTTAGGTCAGTTTTTAAAAAAACGTCTGGCCACGGTTGACCTCGCATGAGTTAAGGTTTAAACTTTGGGTATCTATCTCAGTTTACAAAAGAAATCAAACCACGGTTGATCTAACATAAGTATAGGTCAAACCTTTGGGCATCTTATTCAATTTAGTATAGATGTAAAGCCACTATTGACCTAACAAGAATACATGTCGAACATTTTCTTATGTATAGAAATTTACAATATGAGTCAATCAACGTTGACCAAATACGAGTAAAGGTAGAACCTTTGGGCATGTATGTCAATTTATGAAATAATTCAAGCCATCGTTAACCGAACATAAATAAAGGTCTAGCCTTTGGTCATGTACATCAATTTACTATAAAAGTCAACCCATGGTTGATCTAACAAGACTAAAGGTTAAACATTTTGCTTTCTATGTCAATTTGTAAAAGAAGTCGATCCACAATTTAACGAACAAGAGTAATGGTCGAACCATTGAGAATGAATGTCAACTTATGGGAGATTTCAAGGCACGTTGACCAAATACGTGTAAAGGTCAAACCTCTAGGCATATATGTAAATTTATTAAAGAAGGTAAACCACGGTTAACCTAAAAAGAATTAAGGTTGAACCAGTTTATATGTGTGTCAATTTATGAAAGAATTCAAGCCACGGTTGACCTTACACGAGTAAAGGTTGAAACTTTGGGAATCGATGTCAGTTTATGAAATAAGTCCAACCACAGCTGATCTAACACGAGTTAAGGTCATACCATAGAGCATGTGTCTTTGTGTACGAAAGAAATTAACTCTCGGTTGAACTTACACCAGTAAAATTCAAACCGTTGGTTATTCAGTAATTTTACAAAAATAATTCAAGACACAGTTGACCTAACACGAGTAAAGGTCGAACCTTTTTCCATCTATTGTAATTTATGTAAGAAGACAAGCAATGGTTAACCTAAAATACTAAAGGCCGAACCTTATTCCAGCTATATAAATTTACAAAAACATCAAGCCAAAGTTGATCTAACATGAGTAAAGGTTGAACTTTTGGCATCTATGTAAGTTTACGAAAGAATTCAAGCCTGGTTGACCTAGAGTTAAGGTCCATCTAAGTTAATTTACAAAAGAAGTCAGTCCACGATTAACCTAACAAGACAAAATGTCAAACCTTTTGGCATCTATTTTAATTACAAAACAAGTCAACCCACAGTTGACCTAACAGGATTAAAGGTCGAACCTTTGGGTACATATGTCAATTCACTAAATAAGTCATGCCATGGTTAACCTAAAAAGACTAAAGGCGAAATATTTTAATATATAAGTCAATTTATGAAAGAAGTCAAACTATAGTTAACATAACAAGGCTAACGGTCGAACCTTTTATTGTATTTCCATTTTCAAATTATGTCAAGCCACGGTAAACCTAATATAAGTAAAGGTCAAAGCTTGGGGCATGTTAACCTATTTGTGAAATAAGTCAAGCCAAGGTTGACCTAACATGAGTAAAGGTCAAACCTTTGAGCATTTATGTCAATATACAAAATAAAACAAGCCACAGTTGACCTGGAAAAAACTAAAGGTAGAATCTTTAGGCATCTATGCCAATTTAAAAAGAAGTCAGGCCACGATTGAGCTGACAAGAGTAATGGTTTAACCTTTGGGCATCTATTTAGTTTACAAAAGAAGTCAAACTATGGTTGATCTAACACGATTAATGGTTTAACCTTTGGGCATCTATTTAGTTTACAAAAGAAGTCAAATTATGGTTGATCTAACACGATTATAGGTCAAACCTTTGGGCATCTAATTCAATTTATGATAGAAGTCAAGTCACGGTTGACCTAACAACCATACAGTCATACCTTTTCTCATGTATAGAAATTTACAAAAGGAGTCAATCAACGTCTGACCATATACAGGTAAAGGATTAACTTTTGGGCATGTATGTCAATTTATGAAAGAAATCAAGCCATAGTTGACCAAACACAAATACATGTCTAACCTTTGGTCATGTATGTCAATTTACTAAAAATTCAAATCATGGCTGACATAACAAGACTTAAGTTCGAACCTTTTTTATGTGTGTCAATTTGTGAAAGAAGACAAGCCACACTTTACCTAACATGAGTAAAGGTTGAACCTTTGGGCATCTATGTTAGTTTACGAAAGAAGTCAATCAAAGGTTGATCTAACACGAGTAAAGATAGAACCATTGGGTATACCTTTGTTTAAAAAATAAGTCAACTAGTGGTTGAGCTTATACGAGTAAAGGTCAAACCTTTGGCAATTATGTAATGTTTTTTAAATGTCGAGCCACAGTTGACCTAACACGAGTAAAGGTCAAACCTTTGGGCATCTAATGTAATTTATGGAAGAAATCAAGCCTCGGTTGACCAAAAAACTAAAGGTCGGACCTTTTTGCTTCTTTCGCAATTTACACAAGAAGCCAGAGTTTATCTTTCACGCGTAAAAGTCAAACATTTAGGCATCTATTTCAGTTTACAATAGAATTCAAGCCTGGTTGACCTAGAGTTAAAGATAAACCTTTGAGCATATAAGTCAATTAACAAAAGAACTCAACCTGCGATTAACCTAACAAGACTAAATGTCAAATCTTTTGGTATATATGTTGATTTATAAAAATAAGTCAAACCACAAGTGACCTAAAAAGAATAAAGATCAAACTTTTTGGTACGTATGTAAATACTCAAAATATGTCAAGCCACGGTTGACCTAACACAAGTAAAGGTTAAACCTTTCGGCATGTATGTGAGTTTACGAAAGAAGTTAAACCACGGTTGACCAAACATGAGTAAAGGTCGAACCTTTTGGCATCAATGTCAATTTACAAAATAAGTCAAGTCACGGTTGACCTAAAAAGACTAAAGGTTGAATCTTTAGGTATCTATGTCAATTTACAAAAAGGACAGCCACGGTTGAACTAACATGAGTAAAGGTTAAAACTTTGGGCATCAATGTTAATATAAGAAAGAAGTCAAACCACAGTTGATCCAACACAAGTATAGGTCGAACCTTTGGGCATCTAATTCGATTTACAAAAAAAGTCAAGCCACAGTTGACCTGACAAGAATACATGTCGAACCTTTTGTTATGTATATAAATTTATGAAAGAAGTAGAGTGACGGTTGACTAAACACGAGTAATGGCTGGACCTTTAGTCATGTTTCTCAATTTATGAAAAAACTAAAACCATGGTCTACCTAACAAGACTAAAGGTTGAACCTTTTTGTTTATATGTCAATTTAAAAAAAGAAGTCAATCTACAGTTTAATGAACAAGAGTAATGGTCGAACCATTGAGAAAGAAAGTCAATTTACGAAAGAAGTTGAGCCACGATAGACCATATTTGTGTAAGGGTCAAACCTTTGGGAAAGTATGTAAATTTACGAAGAAGGCAAACCACAGTTAAC
>JAUOBV010590880.1:0-15417 GCA_032360425.1 Rubia occidens
GCGAGTACTATAAAATCGGTTACTCGAACACTCAAAACGGATAAAGAGTGAATGAGATATTGATGTCTAAAGATTCATTTTTGGAATAGGAAAATGTGCGAAAATGCACATTTAGAAATGCTTTGAAATTATTTGTCCCACATGGTTAGATCAGAATAATTGGAGATAATGACAATATCTCTGATTGAAGCCTGCCTAGTAAATGGCTCCAATATTAATGGAGATGTAGATGGAATAATAGTAGAATACGTTTATTATTTTTTTAAATAACAATAAATTTAAATATTCTTACAATGAGTTGATTATTGCTATAAATTAATGAGACTGAATGAAAATTAATCTAATGTCTAATAATGAGATTCACTATATTTAATTAATCAAATTAATTTAATAACGAATAGAAACTTATACACTTTTCTTGCAACACATATTAAAAATGTTACAATATCTTATAAAGTGTTACTTAAACTTTTGAAAAGTGTTTCATAAAACTTGAAAAGTGATACCTAAATTTTGAAAAGTGTTGCGTTAGATCTAATGCAACATCACCTAAGGTAATACTTGTAAAAGTGTTGCAACATGTGCTAATAATACTAACACTAGGGAGAAACCTTGATTAAAGACATGCAATCAAAGGTGGTTCTTAAGGAACCGCCTTTAATGAGGACCCGAGGGAAATTCCAAATTCAGAACTCCTTCCCAAGTCACCCATTCTGTTTTAAAGGTGGTTTTAAATAAATTAAAAACGATTCTTGAGGCTCCCTACGATGGGACTCCATCACCGTGATCCTCCCTCTTCCGAAGCTCCCTACGCCGGACCTCCACTACCGCAGTCCTCCACCGCCAAAGCCCCCTTCGTCGCCTCTGTCGCCTCCTCCGCGTCGCTCGCCTTCTTCGCATCTGCCGAAATAAACCCAAATTTGTGTTGTTGTATGAATCTTTTCCCATCATGTGTATTTCTATTTCCGATTTGTGTATTTATTAATGTTGCCGATTTGTATTTTTATTGTTGCTATATTTCTATTCGCGTCGCAGATCTGGGTTTGTTTTAAGACCTCAGTATTAGACAGTAAATATGTACATATTTAGTTACCTAAATTAATATAGCTGTAGATATGATATAACTCTTTTGTACAATTTATTTATACTGAATTATACTCAATCACCCATTACGCAATAACGCAATCTTACATAGTATTAGAGCTACGGCACCATAGATCGCTAGACCCTAAAATTTTCTTTTTCGTTGCTACGACAACAACACCTTTGATTGCTAAAATTTGTTGTCGCCGCAAGGACTTTGACTAGCAAATTTGATCAGCAATTTTGTTGATTGATTATGCAGAGGTCGTGATCAAAATTTTCCACCGCCGTACAAGAATGATCCACCAATTTTTATCATCAAATTTGTTGATTATCCAGAGACTTTGTTTAGTCAACCAGTGAGCAAGAAATTTGTCGTCGCTGCAAATTTTGATCAACCCTTTGTCTTTTATTCATTTTCCGCCGCAAGTGTGATCCATTGCCAGCACAATTCCAATGGCTACCAATGGCGCCGGGGTCGGTTCTTTTCCATCCGGCAAGCAGATCAGCAGCGACGCCAATTCTTCTCCATCACCGCAGATATCATCTTTTCATCCTGTTTTCACTATCTCCAATATCCAGCATAAAATTTGGGTCTTGGATGACATCAAGGTCACGTACGCATCCTGGGTACGTCTGTTCAACCTTCATGCCAGGGGTCACAAAGTTCTTGCGCATATCGACGGTACGCTGCTTCCTGCAGAGAATGATGCAGCCTTTGACGCTTGGTGTGAGATTGATGCTTGTGTTCTTCAACGATGACATTCTTTCGCTTGTTCTTGAGGATGAATCTACTGCGCACGCCGCGTGAACTCATGCGAAGAACATCTTCACAAACAATATGGATCACCTGAAGCAAGAGTTTAACAATTTGAAACTTGAAGATATGTTGTCTCTTGAGGCATACTGTAATCGCCAGCGTGAACTTACTGGTCGATTGAAGGAGGTCAACAGTGCTGTCAATGACTAACATTTGGTGCTTCAATTTGCACTAGGTTTTCTTAGTGAATTTGATACGGTTTCCTCTTACATTCATCAGTCGATGCTGACGTTTGAGACAGCTTATAGCATGCTTGAATATGAGCAGCACCACTGCGCTGGCCGAGAAGAACCCGCAGTTTCCATGGTTGTTCCGCTGCCACTAGCACCAGAACTCTCACTGGACTCACCACCAGTGCAGCCGTACGTTGCCCCCCCTACAGGTCTAACCAGCGCCATCCCTACAGCTGCGGATGGCGCGGCCTCCAGCAGTCCAGCTTTTCATCCCGCAGTAGATGTCGTCGCCGCCCTGGGTGTCGCAGTTAGGCCCTCCACCGGCATCGCACCTCACGGCTCCGGGTAGGGCGCCCTCCTGGCAACCCTGGCATCCCGCTCCGATGCGTAGTCCTCTGTCGAGAGGGTTCAGCCAATTGCGTCCGCTAGTTTCTCCTCGTGGCTGCGACCAGGGCCATGCTCACGTAGCAGAAACGGACGCTAGCCGACGGACCCTGGTCAGACATTCCAAGCCTTGGCCATTCAACCTAACGATCACCCACAGTGGTTCATAGATACTGGCGCGGCATCCCACCTTACCTCGGAAGCAGGTACTATGATTTCTCCATTAAATACGAGCAATATTTATTCTATTCTTGTTGTTAATGACAATAGTATTCCGGTTTATGGTTCTGGTATGTCCAAATTAACAGCCCAATTTATTACCATAGACCTTACCAACGTCCTACATGCCCCACACTTTAAAAAAACCTTATCTCCATTCGGTAGTTTACAAAAAATAATAACGTGACCATTGAGTTTGACCCATTTGATTTCTCTGTGAAGAATTCTCATAATGAGGAGACTATATTGAGGAACAATAATGTAAGCAAGTTTTATCCTGTGTCTCCCTATCAGTCCTCTATTTCTGCTTCCATGCCTGCTCAATCTTTTATCATTTTTGCCCTAGACATCTGGCACTCACGCCGTGGCTACCGTGGTGCCCCTGTTCTTCATCATCTTCGGTCTCAATAATGCATTTCTTTCAATAAAGAACCTAGCTCTATTTTATGTAGTTCTTGTCAGACCAGTAAACATAAACGACTTCAGTTTTTATTCCAATTCCACTACTGTTGCTCAATTTGATATTATTCATAGTGATTTGTGGACATCACCTGTTTTGAGTAAAACAGATTACAAATATTACTTGGTCTTCATTGATAACTTTACTCAACATGTGTGGATTTATCCTCTAAAATTCAAGTCTGATGTATTTTCAAAATTTGTGCAATTTCATGCTTATGTTCAAACCCAATTTCAGTGCAAAATAAAATCATTTCAATGCGATATTGGTCGCGAATTTGATAACTCCTCTTTCCACGAATTTGCCGTGAAACACGCCCTAGTCTTCCACTATTCAACCCCACAAACTTCCTCTGACACATTGTAAAGTCGAGTGCATGATTCGTCATCTAAACGAAATCATCCTAGCCATACTATATCATGCATCACTTCCGCCAACCTTCTGGGTAGAAGCTTTACATACTGCTGCTCACCTCCAAAACATTCTACCCACCAAAGTTCTTGCTTTAGCTCTCATACTTCCACCCTATTTCTCAAAGAACCTATATACAACAATCTTCGTGTTTTCAGTTGTGCCTCTACCCCAACCTTTTTGCCAAAATGGCCCACAAGCTATCATCCTGATCTTCTCTTTGTGTTTTCCTCGGTTATCTAAACCAATTGCAAGGATATTGTTGTCTCGATCTGTTCACTTGAAAGGTTACTGTGTCCCGTCATATCACATTCGATGAAATGGTATTTCCTTTCTTGGAGTCAGCCAGTGTCTCCACCTCCACTTATTATTTTTCTTGATCCATCATTTTACTTTGTTTCTCTCATCATCCTTTTCTTGGGAATCCTACAAGATCCGTTCGTTCTTTTTTCTCTGATAGATGGTCATAACTTCATCAAGGTTTGAATCCTACTGAGAGCTTCACTAGAGATAAAAAATTATCCTGCCCAGTGCCAGAAGGTCAAGGGAGTTGGTGACTTGATGACAGGGGAGCCGACGACCGAAGCCCCGGTGAACAGCGGTCGTAACTATAACGGTCCTAAGGTAGTGAAATTCCTTGTCGGGTAAGTTCCACCGACTTTCGTCCCTGCTCGACAGGTGGGTCTTGCAGTCAAGCTCTCTTCTGCATTTGCACTCGAGGGCCAATCTCTGTCCAGCCCGAGGAATCCTTTGCACGCTTCCGTTACCTTTTGGGAGACCTACGCCCCATAGAAGCTGTCTACCTGAGAATGTCCCTTGGCCCGTAGGTCCTGACACAAGGTTAGAATTCTAGTTCTTCCAGAGTGGTTTTTCACTAATGGCTCGGGCCCCCCGGAAGGAGACCTTCTTCGCCATCCATCTAAGCTGCACAGGAAAGGCTCAAAGCCAATCCCAGGGAACATTGAAGCTTCATAGGGTCTTTCTGTCCAGGTACAGGTAGTCTACATCTTCACAGACATGTCTATTTCACCGAGCCTCTCTCTGAGACAGTACCCAAATTGTTACACCTTTCGTGCGGTTCGGAACATACCCAGAAAGGAATTTCGCTACCTTAGGAATGCCAAAGGCGTCCTTGGGGTGATCTCGTAGTTCTTACGGGGTGGAGATGATAGTTTAGGGCCAACTTGATCCTCTTCCCCAGGGATCTCAGATAAGGGAACCCCGGGAGAGCCGCTAGCTCTAACTACCATCCATGAACGCCTTTCTCTGATCCCTGTACCCACGTCGCCACTCGTGTCCCCTCCCCATCCCGCTTTCACTCGTGTTTCCTTCTTCACCTCCCTCTGCCCATCATATCCCTAAACTTCCCCCCACCTCACCTCACACACCGACCCCAAACAATCAACCCGCCCCTCCCATTACCCCACCCTTGCCCCGGCCTACCCACCCCCTGACCACCAAAGAAATGAGCGACACTTTTAAGCCACGAGCTTTATTATCCGCTGCCCCAACCACCATTTTCTCACTTCCTAAATCACCTCATCTAGCCCTCTAGGATCCAAACTGAAATACTACCATGCAGGACGAATTTTATGCGTTAAAGGATAATCAAATGTGGGACTTGGTACCAAATAGGTTCCAAATTTGGAACCTATTTAAAACCACATTAGAAGGAGGTTTTCGAACCACCTTTGATCGAATCGATCAAAATCAGGACCAGAGAAAGCATAATCATATGTGGGACTTGGTACCAAATAGGTTCCGAATTCAGAACCTATTTTAAACCGCATTAGAAGGAGGTTTTCGAACTACCTTTGATCGAATCGATCAAAGTCAGAACCAGAGAAGGCACTTTTAAAGTGCCTTCTCTGGTCCGATATAACCACCTTTAATCAAGGCTTCTCCACTGGTGTAAGTTGAACCTATTGCAACACTTTTACTAGTATTATCTTAGGTGGTGTTGTATTAGATCTAACACAAGACATTTCAAATTTTAGGTAACACTTTTCAAAATTTATGTAACACTTTTCAAAATTTATGTAACACTTTTCAAAGATTTAATTAACATTTTATAAGTAAATAATGAGAATAATGTGTGATTGTATTCATGATCTGGGGTACATTATATTGAGGTACAAAAGACCTATACAAAAGAGGAAACGAAAATCTAATCTAATTACAAGTAATATTTATATTCTTTAATACCCCTCTTTAAGTTGGAACACGGGGATAAAAAATGCCCAACTTTTCAAGTAGTGAATGAAACTAATTATGTCTGAGAGTTTGGTGAACAAGCCCGCATGTTGATTAAAAGTGCCGATATGATGAGTAACAAGAGTACCAGACTGTACAAGATCATAGATGAAATAGCAATCAACCTCTATGTGCTTTGTATGTTCATGAAACACCATATTTTTTGCAATATTAAGAGCTGATTGACTTTCACAAAACAGTCGCATATGAGCAGAATGCACAACACCTCAGTCCTGAAGAAAATACTTAAGCCACAACAACTCACAACAAGTAACATCCAAAGCACGATACTCCGCTTCACCAGAAAAACGAGAAACCATAGGTTGCCTCTTGGTTTTCCATGAAATCGGAGAATCGCCAATCATCACAAAGTACCCAGAAAGAGAGCGTCGTGTAATGGGTCATGCAACCCAATCTGAATCACAATAAGCAGTCAATTGTAACGAACTACGTGAAGAGAGAAATAAACCTTGACCACGATGACTCTTCAAGTAGTGAACAACTCAAATCGCAGCTTTCCAGTGAGAAACAAAAGAAGACCTCTTAAACTGAGCAAACGTATGCACTGAATAAATAAGCTCGGGATAAGTGATGGTAAGATAAATGAGGCGACCAACCAGGTGCCAATACTACTCAGGATCATGATAAAGGGGGCCTTCAACAAGCACAAGATCCGTTTGTTGCTCCATAGGAAAATCAGTCGGTTTAGAAGCTGATAAACATGTGTCAAATACAATATCCAGGGCATATTTCTGTTGTGAAAGAAATATCCTATCAGGTCTTCTAGCAATCTCTATACCCAAGATATACTTAAGCGTACCAAGATCTTTTATGTGAAAATAAGAGCTCAAGTATTTCTTGAATTTAGAGATGAGTGATGAAGAACTACCAATAATAACCAAATCATCCACATAGATGAGCACGTGCAAAGAAACTGAGCCACGAGAAAAAAATAAAGAGAGAGCAATCTGCTTTACTCTGAACAAAACCAAATGCGCATAAAGCCTGAGCCAATTTGGCAAACCAATTGCGAGGGGATTGCCAAATACCATAAAGAGATTTCTAAAGGTGACATACCTGTCAAGGAGGCGTAGGATAGCCGGGTAGAGGGCGTATAAACACCTCTTTGTGCAGATCCCCATATATAAAAGCATTATGCACATCCATTTGAAGAGGTTCCCAACCACGAATGACTGCAACTGATAAAAATAGGTGAATCGAACTCATCTTTGCAACAAGTGCATTTGTTTCAGTATAGTCAATTCCTTCTTTATGATGACTTCCAAGAATCACCAAACGAGCTTTGTGACGTTCGATGGTACCAACAGACTTGAACTTTGTACAATAAACCTATTTGCATCCAATTGTAGTCTTATCCAGAGGTAGAGAAGCCAAGGTCCATGTCTTATTTCACTCAAGAGCATTAATCTCTTTAGCCATAGCATCAAGCCAATGAGTATGCTCTGATGCCTCAGAGTAAGTGGTGGGATTTGCACTAGAAGTTATTGCACCCAAAAATCTAGAATGCAAACTAGAAAATTTATCGCAATTTACAAAATCAGTTAAAGGATAGAGAACTGACACAGTCAGAATATCAAAGAGATTCGCAAGCACGAATCTTAAAGAACAATTAAGGTCTGCAAGCACATACCCTAGGTTTTGGGTCTGGAATCCACCAGAGAGAAAATAATCTTGAAAATAATAATATGATTGAATGAATAAAATATCCAAACATGGGAAAAGGAAATTTTGGAACTAATTTCCAAAATAAAAACAAAATTGGAAAACAATTTAAAATGGTAAATTGATGTCCCTGCATCAGTCTCCTCCACCTCCGAAGAACTCGACCCCGAGCTCTCTTCAGGATAGAGAACCTCATCTTCATGATACTCATAAATATCATCTATGTTAAAAGTGTTGGAAATACTCATAGTATCCGGAAGAGCCACAACATAAGCATTATTATTAATCTTTCGCAACACCTTAAACGGACCATACTTACGTGGTTTGAGCTTACTCTACATACCAACTGGGAATCGCTCCTTGCACAATAGTACCATGATGTTATCTCCTTCCTTGAAAACCTTGAGTCTCTTACGCTTATCAACAACCTCTTTTTTCTTCTTCCCAGTAGCTTCCAAACGGGCTTTAACGGATTCCTTGGTCTCCACAATCTCCTTAGCCAAATTTTCTGCCGACTCACTAACTCCAGGAACCTTAGGCAACTTGACCAAACCCACCACATGCTTCAGAACAGTAGTATAAACAAGAGAAAATGGAGATTTTCCCGTAGCTGAATGCACTGCACTGTTATAAGCAAATTTGACCTGAGGCAAAACCAAATCCCACTGCTTCGGCTTCTCACCACAAACACTACGGATCATATTTCCCAACGTCTGATTCGTTACCTCAATCTGCCTGCAGTCTGGGGATGAGCTGTAGAACTCTTATTCAAAGCAGTCCCAAACATCCACCACAAGGTAATCCAAAAATGACTGAGGAATTTCATATCCTTGTCTGAAGTAATGGATCTCAGAACTCCATGGAGACGCATAACTTCTCAAAAAATTAGCTTTGCAATATTGGATGCTTCAGCAGTCTTCTTGCATGCCTGTCTACCACTACGAACACATAATCTACTCCAAGTTGGGTACGAGGCAAACCCAACACAAAATCCATACACAGATCTTGCCAAATATCTTCAGGAACATGTAATGGCATATAAAGACCAGTATTTTGGGACAGGCCTTTAGAAACCTAACAGACATAAAACTTCTTGACAATGGTGCTCACGTCCCTCTTCAAATGCGGCCAATAATACCTTTCCTCCAAACTAGCAATCGTCTTATCTCTTCCCAAACAACCACTAAGACCACCACCATGTAAATCCTGAATCAGTTTCTCCCTTAATGAAGAGTTAGGGATGCACAACTGATCTCCTTTGAAAAAATAGCCATCACGAACATGATAATCTGCTCCATTAAGGTTGCCCTCGTTGCATTTCTCCCATATCTCCTTAAATTCAGCATCTTCCTCATACAGCTCTTTCATCACCACGGGATAAAAATAACCAGCTTCAGCAATGGCCTCATCAACTTCATTTTCACCTCATGTTATAACCAAAAAATTCAACTGCTTATTTCTTACGACACTATCAAAATGATGAACAGGAGCCATATCAATCTTATGCCCATCCCATGCAAACAACATGACATTGTCACGCCCCTTGTGTGTAACGTCATTATCAAACTGCCGAGGCCGTCCCAACAGCACATGGCACACATCAATATCAAGCACATCACATATCACGTTCTCCCGGTAATGCTTCCTAATGGAAATAGGAACACTACAAGTTAACGTCACCTTAACCTGATTACCCTTACTAACCCAACCTAAGGTATAAGGTTTTTCATGAGGCTCAGTGGGTAATTTCAAATATTCAACTAATTTTGCAGAAACAGGATTTTCATAACTACCATTATCCACAATTAAATTGCACAACTTATTAGTAATTGAACAGTGGGTTCTGAAGAGATTCTTATGTTGCCCATCGTCCTTGGATGACAACAAAAACCGCTGCAACACAATGCTGACTTTCTCAGTTGTCTCCTCTTCGGCGAATTCAGCTTCTTCATACTCATCGGCTTCATTATCCTTGCCATCCTCTTCCAGGAGAGCCACAATCCTTGATGGGTAGACATTCAACATGTGTCCCACACCACCACAATGAAAACACTTGTCATCACGTGGCTTAAAATACGGGTTTGGCTGCCTCTGCACCGGTGCTCAGGTTCTTATCATGCGCACCACCTAAAGCACTCACACCAGCACTAAGATTAGATTCCCTGGTTATTGCTGCATTCTCTTTACTCCCGGACGACTCAACATTGACATGGGGCTGAAATTTTTAAACGCCTGAATAACCACTACCTCCACCACGAGAGGAATTCTCCATCATCTCTGCCTTCATGGCCAATGTTTGAGCCTCAATCACAGTCCACATGGTTTGTAACCCCATATTCTCTTGAATTGAAGGTTTCAGGCCACTGATATACCTAACCACTTTCTAATTCTCAGACTCGCCAAGTTCATTGTGTTCACTGTAATGCATGAATTCAGCCGTGTATTCCTGAACCGACCTTCTTCCTTGGGAGCATTCAATGTACAATTTGTACAAAAAAATCGTAATCAGCAGGCAAAAACTGATCTAGCATCAACTGCTTCATCTTCCTCCAAGATCTGATCTGATTTTTGTTCCACTTGCGCCTCGAGTCAGCCAATCTGTCCCACCACACGGAAGTCGTACTATTCAACTTAACTGTGACCATCTTGATTTTCTTATCCTCAGGAATTTCCATGACCTCAAAAAATCAATCCACTTTGATATGCCAATCCAGCAATTTCTCTACGCCCATGAATCCATAAAAGAAGGAGATATCAGCCTTAACCCGGTAATCAGGATTCATCCGTCGATTTCACCAGTTTGTCACACTTTTCCCTCGGTCAATTCATCATCCGAACTAGATGAATCTTTGACAATATTCTTCCCCCTCAGATTCCTTCTAGCCAATCGCTCGCCATTTCTCAAAGCCTCCACTCGCATCGTCAATGCCTCCATCTGTCTAGTCAACGCAGCCAGCGATGCGATAATCGCACTCCCTTCTGCATTGGTTAATGGTTGATCACTTATCGTGAATCAATGGAAAAGGTCAGGGAAAAGCCTGCTCTGATACCAATTGACGCAGTCAGAATATCGAAAAGATCCGCAAGCACGAATCTTGAAGAACAATTAAGGTCTGCAAGCACAAACCCTAGGTTTTGGTTCTGGAATCCACCAGAGAGAAAATAATCTTGAAAATAATATTATGATTGAATGAATAAAATATCCTAACATGATGTCTTTAAATACTAAAATAAAAAACCAGAAATAATAAAGAAAAAGAAATTTTGGAACCAATTTCCGAAATAATAATGAAGTTGAAAAACAATTTAAAATAGTAAAATGTTGTTTTGAGGTCTAAAATGACCTCAAATAGAAATTATGGCTACTGGACCCATCCTATGGGTAGGGTCCCGGATCCTCTCATCGAGACAGTTCCAACGCATCTGATCTCGCCTTATTCTGACTCCAAACGCAAAAGTTAAGTTCAAAACTGTACCGAATCTTTACGGTGGTCCATCGCTTCTTCAAGTTTAACCATCATTCGCCCTATATCACATTTGATGGTGCATGTTCTCACTGTAGTGCCTAAATAATTTTTTTTAAAATCCTAGGTCTAATATTTTAAATCAGTGGAATTTGATGGTTGACTTACTAGATCCATATGAAAACCATCATAATCGGCTACGACCCTGAATTGTGGGTCATTGTTCTTGATGTATGGTTTTGTGTTATCTTGCTGAATGTAAATGTTCTTGCTCATGTGTTCTGGCCACTTGGCTTTGATTGCCACTATTTCTTCGATTATTTTTGTCCTGGTCACATCCCTTGTGATTTTTGGAACTGAAAATGTTTCCACTGTCTCTTTTGCTTTGTTTTTGTTGTTATTGATAGCGACATATTCTTACACAAATGGAAAAATGTTAATTTTTCCATCAAAAATAATCTCGCCATCATCCCCAAATATTGGTCTACTTACAACACAAATGAACTTTAATTTTGGTATGTGTGACTTGTGTTTGCATGTAAGATAAGGCTCTGTCATTCGGTGCAAGTAAAAAAAATTGTCTATAAACATGGCAGGGTCCATTTCTTTGAACTTGAGACTTGAATCTAACCTTGATAAACATAAAATTACCCGAGATATCTTGTTTTGTTGTGTAAGGGTTGGTTTGATACTATTCATGTGGCTTTTTAGTACCTTTGCCGCAACTGCTATTTGCACATTATTCTCCTATTGTGTTAGCTTGGCTGCTATTCTCTCGATTTCCCATCTTAAATTTGCAAACAACGCTCTCAAAACATCAAGGTCGATGCTCTTCTTGTTGGGCAGAAGTCCAAACATCTGATGGTGTAGGTCAAGTGGCTGACCTTGGCCCAGTTGGGCACGAGCCCTTGACCAAATCGTGCTTACTATGTGTATGGTGCAATTAAACATAACCGCTGCCTCGAACCTTTTCATGTGAAGGATCTTCACGTTATGGTTGTGCTTCAAGAGAAACTCCTCCAAGTACTATCTTTCCTAGTTGGACAAGTTTTTTACCCGCATTGACCCAAAAAATCCCAATAAAAAGTGGGAAGATGCAGAATATCTTAGAGCAACCAAGTTAGGCAGGGCTCGATGATTTGCAATCTCGAATCTTAGGGTTCCCAAAAAAATCCAAATTTTTTTGTTGAGTTTTGGATGCATCGGAGAGAGTTTAGTTCATCTTTTTTTTTGTTATGTCTTCCACTTTCATTCATAGTTAGATATATATTTTGTTTTCCACTTTCATTAATAGTTAGATACATATACATATATACATACATATATATATATACATACGTACATATATGTATATGTGTATATGTGTGTGGATATATGTATGTATGTAAATGTAACTCATAATTTTTGAATTTTTTTTTACTTTTCATTTTTATACGTTCACAGTACAATAAAGGAATATTTGGCGCCTTCCTAAAACTATCCCTTTTTATAATAAACTATCTTTTTTACTTTGCCTTAATTTTTGTATTTTTTTCCGATTTAGGTGATGTGGTCATAACAAGGGATCCACGTGAAATTTTAAGCAGACCTTTCACTATTTGCAGAAAGGCTTGAGATGGAGGAAGTAGTATATCCTAAGTAAGGGGATTTCTTTCTTTTTGGGGGTGAAAAAAATATGACCCGGATGCAAATAGGGTAGAAATTAAATTCGGTAACATTTAGGGAGGACGCATTCGCTGAACGCATACTCTATTTTATTTTCTTTTTTACAAAATGAATAAAGAGGATGCATTTGCTCTAATTTCCTTTTATTTTTACTTTTCAATGCATTCAACATCATATTTTCAACGTATTTTTAATTTTCAAAAACGAATGTGTCCTCTATTTTTTTTGAACTTGAGAAATCAGTAGAATAAAAAACAAAAAAAATAATCAGAAAAACCATTCAACAATGCGTCCTCTTCCCTTTATTTTATTTTTTAAATATTCTGAAATGTAATTGAACTTTTAAAAAGAGAACCACATATTCCACTTCCCCAATAAAACACTGACCCAAATCCAAAAACTTATCGTTGTTAGTTCATCGCAGCTTGTTGCCATAGCAGTATAACGTAATTGGATAAAATATCTTAATAAAAATAGAAAGAAAGTGTGTTAGGTATAAAGGAATGGAAGTTGTATTTATGATATCAATACATTTTAATGCTTTTGTGACGCAAATTATACTATAATCCCGAAATAGGGTAAGTATGATACCCCAAAGTCATGTTTATATAGGCAAATTATACCATGCTGGCAAGTATGTTCATATAGGGTAAGTATGTTCATATAGGCAAATTATATAGGTAAAGGATGGTATCCTCAGGGACATCAGTAATCTAAAATAGTTGGTAGTTATCTCCACCTAAATAATTGGAATTAAATTTATTTATTATTATTACCTCACTCATGTCATGGGGATACGGTAGAGAATGTATGCCCGGTATACCGTATAGGAATTGGTTTATATAGGCCTTGTTTAACAATTAATTGTTGGTGATTGGTTGTTAGAGGTTTCATTTAGCTGGCTTGGCCAGCTGTTTATGTTAACTTTTTGTGTTAGCTGTTTGACCATTAGATGTTTACTAAAGTGTTTGGCAAATTTAACTGTCAGTTAGCACTTTTATTCAAAATGACATTTAAGGATATGATGACCATTCATTATTTATAAACTTGTTTTACATATTCTATTATTGTTTTTTCATTAATATTAATATAATTTATTTTTTATTATTTAACACATTCACAAATATTGAAAACAATAAATTTATAAATTCATTTCAAATATGTTTTTTACTATTATTCATTATCAGCATTAATATAAGAGAATAAATATAAACTATATTAGTTACCTTATTTTCATTAGATATAGTAAGAAATTTTAATTATATTTAAGGGAAAAGACTCGGGAAAAACCGTCTTTCGATAAGCCTATGAAAAGATGGGGTTGACTTGAAATTATAGAAAGGTAAAAGGTTTTAGTTTCAATATTGAAAATATATTATGCAACATGTAGAAGTGATAGGTTTATGACTCGATTAATACAAATCAAAAAAATTATTTTGATTTTTTTTCAAATTTACCGTTTAAACCTTGATCTTTCCATAACTTATAGAAAGACCTTCTTTCAAAAGGCGAACTCATATTTAAAACTTAAAACTAAAAACTAAAATATTATATAAATATAATGAAATATATGAAATTAAAATTTTAAAACATGCTTTAGTTTTCTAAATGACACAATTTTTTTTAAAAGTACTAATTTTAAAAAATCTAAGATTATCTTCCAAAACTGATCCTCTTAATATTTATATTTATATTCATATAACTCGATAAATGTCAGTCGTCTAAATATTCATATAAATGTTCAATATAAATGATCACACTCAACAAACTATTATAATATAATATAATAATGGTATACATTTTTTAAAATAATGTAAAATACAATTATAAAGTTTCAAACTCTAGTTATGGATACTTGATTTTAACGATAATCCTTGTAATAGTGGTATAGTGGTGATACACTGTAGGGTCTGCCACTGTAAATACACTATGCAGAAGTTTTTGTTAAGTGAATATACGTGGTTGCTGATGGAATAATGTTAGGATACAAATTTAAAGGTTAAAAGAGTAATTGTTAAAGATAAAAGCCAAATGCTACTAATATTAGTGTTTCGTATTTGGTGGAAACACCACGTGAAAAGGCCAAGCAACCAAAAACTTTTCTTGTATTCGGTTTGATTGAGTGAAAATGCCAACAACCAAAAGTCAATCAAAACGCCAACTAAAACACCAATGCCAAATGGAGCCATAATACACATTTCTAAATCAATTGCCCAAATTATCTACTTAAATAGTGGATAACTATTCAATTATTTAACTAATCAATTAGTGGGGATACGGTATGTATCATATCCTTCCAATACCATATCCGAATTGCTTTTATTAATATACTAGTGGAGTACCATAGCGCGTTGCGTGATATTATTAATTAAAATATTGAGATTAAGTATTATTTAAAATTTTAAAGTTTAGTCACCTAAGAAAAATAATTTGACTTATGAAGTGAAATAATTAATTTAGTCAGAAACCAATAAATATTGAATACAATAAAAATTAATTATTTTTATAATATTTCATTTAAATTATTTAAAGTAATTATTTATATGTTGAGATTCATTTTAAAATTTTATCATAATTATGTGTAATTCATTGCAATATATAAAAGTAAATATCAAATGACATTATTAGTCTCACTAATTATAAAATATCCTCATTTAACAGTTAGTCGGTCTAAAATAGGACGTTGTCATAAATAAATAAATAAAATGCATACACATTTCTACCAAAAGTACTCTATCATTGTATAAAAAATTCAAAAAATTAATGTTTTATTTTGGATAAAGTATTTCTTTTGATTTTCTA
>JAUOBV010590983.1:1792-15416 GCA_032360425.1 Rubia occidens
GAAAACTTCCTTCCGATCTGGAACTTAACCCTTGACTAAATGTAAGTTCCATCTCATTGAGGAATGGTAAGGAGGTTAAGAAAAATCAAGGAAAAAGTGTTGCTGAGCGGTTGCTTGAGAAAGAGGAGAATGTCGAGAAAAAGGCCAAAGAGTTGGCCAAGGAAAATGAGAGCAAGGAGAAGGGAGTCGAGGAGGAGACCATAGTTCCGAGATTGGGATCAAACTCGATACCTTATAACCTCCTCACAAGAAAGCTAAATTTGTGGAGATTCCCTCTTATGTTCACGAAACACCATTTCCAAAGGCATTGAAGTATAGGAGAAAGAAGAAGGACAACAAAGACATCTACGAAGTATTTCATAGATGCGAGGTAAGCGTTCCACTCGTAAATGCTATAAATAAAATTCCTAGGTATGCTAAATTTCTTAAGGAATTGTTTCTCGTCAATAGGAAACAAAAAATGAAAAGTAAGCATAAGAGTGGAAAGAGTGAGCATGTCTCCACCATGTTTAATGATGAAATACCTCGTAAATGTGATGATCCGGGAGTGTTTACAATCACTAGTGTGATAGGAGGAAAACTTGTTGAAAAGGCCATGCTAGATTTAGGTGCTTCAATTAATGTAATATCATATTATTTATATGGGTGTCTAAATATAGGCACTTTGCACAAAACCAGGGTTGTTATCCAACTAGCCGTTCACTCTAACACATACCCAAAAGTTATTGTGAAAGATATGTTGGTCAGAGTGAACTTTTTGGCATTCCCAACTGATTTTTATGTCCTTTATATGGAGAGTAATACTCATGCCACACTTATTTTTATTATGTTGGCCTTTTTAAGATACTTTGAAGACAATAATCGATGTGCATAATGGAGCAATAACCATGGAATTTAATGGGCGGAAAGTAGAATTTGACACTAATAATCATATTGATCATCCCAGTAGATACCATTCTTGCCTGTCTATTGATGTTATTAATAATATAGATCAAGATGTGTTTGAGCTCAATGATGGTAGTTCCTTAAATGTTTCCCTAGATGATGATTTAAATTATGCTCCTATTGCAAATTTCGTTAGTACTAACTTGAAGGGAAGCAACAATGATGAAGACCCTCTTTGTAAAGCACATCTAACACCCTTCATGTGTCCACAAGAAGGCAAAAAAAAAAAGTGGGTTTCCATCCTTCTCATTTGAATACTTCGGCGGTAAACTACTAACGAAGGCTCTTAAATGTTCATCTGTTTTGGAGAAGGAGAAAAACCCTCGATTCAATTGAAATTATCATGGAGAAAAAGGGAGAATTTTTTAGCACGTTGAAGGAGAATCAAGAAGCCCTAAGTTATGTGCGCCGAACTTTGTTGGGTTATGATGTGGATCTTGAGAGTTTTATCCCAGATCGAGGAAAAGAGACCGATCTTCCACATTTATTTTGTGAATAAAGCCAATTGAGGTAGTATGTTGTGCCGACAACGTTAAAGCAACTTGGTTGTGATCATCCGTATAGTCATATGTGACTTTCCATTGATGTTATTTCTATTTTGTTTTTGACATTGTTTTTTGTTATTTTTTCTTGTTCTTTTCACATTTGTTTTTTTCCATGATTTTGTAGCGAAAGGAAGTGCATTCATTAGATAGAAGAAAGAATGAAGACAATGAAAAGGAAAGGAGAATTTAGGAAGTTCATTAAAAGATAATTTCTAAGTAAGGAGGTAATTTCTATCGTGGGTCACAACATATATGTCGCGGGTCATGATAGACAATAGAACTTTACAACTTTCAGTAAATATATATCGAGAGTCATGACAATTCATTGTGAGTCGCAACAAGATTCAGAAGTTTTCGACAAAGTTTGAACTTCCATATGCGGATGATAAAAAATTTGAACTTCCATATTGCGGGTCGCGACACTAAAGTGTCAAAAATACAAATTCCAGTAAATCTCTGTCGCAAATCATGATAATTCTTCGTGAATCATGAAAAGATTTCAGAAGTTTTCTGAGCTTTCCAAGTCGCAGGACCATTCTGTCCCGAGTCGCGACAATCTGTTGACTGTTTACCTTCCATTGACTTTGTTATCGCGGGTCCAGACAAGTGCCCAGGTTCAAAAATAAAAATGGCAGAACCCATTTTTCTAGCTACATCTTTTCCTCTCCTCCCCCAAACTCTTCCCTAAAATGTCGTATCTCCACCATTTGTCCACCAATCCGACCAGAAATCACCACCTTTACAATGAAATCCACCATATCTCAATCCCCACATCCTCTTCACGTGACAAACACATCCAAATTACCCCCCAAAAAATACAAGATTCCCAAAACCCTAGAATTTGGGGATTTTTCCAAAATTCCTTAATTGAAGCTTGGATTGCTTGTGGGCTTGCCAATTTCACTATCCTACACTCATATTTGGTACAATTCTTCATTTCTATATCTTTGAATTCTTGATATTTGAGTGGTTCATGATTTTGCAATTTTGTGAAATTGTGAGTTGAATGAAGTTGATGATTTTTTAAAATTGGATGGTTGATATTGGTGTATACTTGATTGGTAATACTTATGCTAGTTTAGTTTTTGCCAAGAACAATATGATTGTTGGAATTGTGTAGTTTTGACTAGACGTGTGCTAATGGCTATGATTGTGTTCTTAGAAAAATGTATAAGTATTCTTGGCTATGTTATGATCTCATTTTAATAGTATATTTGCAATAGATAGTCAAGCATGGTGGGATAAGACATAAGGATGTTGATGGAATTATCTAGCAATGAACTATAATTGGATTCTACGTGTTTTGACATATGAGCATCCTTGCATCTTTATAATGATTGTAGTGTGCCAACGACATCATTGTGACTATGATGAATAAATTCTGTAATGATGCTTAGATATTTGTTGTTACATGTTAGATATTTTCATGGAATAATTTCATGGTGGTGATTTCATGATGGACTTTGATGTTCATTAAGAATACTAGGGTTTTTTAAATTTTGATGCTAAACTTAGTATTATGAATTCATATGTACTTGTGAGTTTGATGTTGTTTTCTTTGATGATAGTAATTGATCATATGACACCAAATAGACAGAGAGTCAAGAGAGGGGGACGTTCTTCTGCCGCACCTCGACGTTCCCGTCCGTTTTTGGAGCCGACTCTGGACCCCTGGGATTAAGGGAGCTAGTTAGTTTCCTCCTCACCAAAGGAAGCCTTGGGGGTGTTATGAGCAAGAGTGCACCTACCTACCCAAGGTACACCCTTAAGTTCCTCACCAAGGTGAAGGTGTGCACCACGAGGAGAGATGAGTAAGGGAGAGAGCAACCATCTGAGAAATATATCCACTTCCATCTAAATAACATATCTTATGAGATGACCCTTACAGATATTGAGGCATGATTTGGTTGGGACACTGCCCACATCAAAGAGCAGTTTGATCCATAGATCCCGGCCTGCACTAAAGACGATGATACAGTCTTCTGGCTAGCTATCACTAGGAGAGTCAGGGATGTTCGGGAAAAGAACAATATCATCATCCACCCCGCTTTTTGGTTTGTGCATCGCTTCTAGGTGGGTACCTTATTATGTCATGTGGTTTCGATGCATGTGCCGAATGATGATATCCAACACCTTTGGCATTTCACTGACTTTGGCAGAGGCTATGGATTTTGAACTTACTTCTGGGTAGGGTTGTTTAGATGGCAAGGAAGGTTAGAGTTATCGACATCTTGATGGGGGCATGGTCACACTCTTAGCATAACACCTACACATCACCACTCTATGAGACCTCAGGCGTATGGGCAAGGATGATTCATACCTCATCATATTGCCACAGATGCAGAAGTACAGTCTGATAGAAGCCACAAAGTGCATGGAGTTTACCAATGTTATGGTAAGAAACAGGTTAGGTTTATGAGACTTCCTCAACCCCAGCTGACAAAGCTAGAGCTGGAGATGCTTACTGTGAACCTAGCCATTTAGCCAGATGAGGCATGCCGGGCTGCTTTTGAGTAGGAGCTGACTTAGTTACCTCCTAATAACCATCCTGACAGATAAGGGTGCCATTTGTTTCACTTAGCCTCTGCATCAGGACGAGCATATGCATGGTGAGTTCCCTCCACACCCTCCATATTCTACAGGTGATTAATGCACACAGTTGATGCAGGTTTCTGCCGGCGAGAATGGAACATTATAGAGCACAACATCTTTGTCTCCTAGAGCCTTATGGATATTGATAAGAAGATTAACCATCTCTTATCCTGAGTTTATCATATGTAGACGCATATGGGCGGCACTCCAAGCCTGGATCCCAAGGTAGAGTAAAGTAAGGAGCGGCGTTTGAGTAATGCTGATCGGCTAGCCCAGTGCCAGCAACGTTACAATAGAGATCCCTACGGTGGTGACAGTCCGTCCTATTCTTGATTATGATTTATTTTATTTCTTGCTTTGATTTTTATCATTTTTTGCCTTTTCTGTTTACATTGAGGGCAATGTAATGTTTTAAGTGCGGGGTAGGGTTATATGACATATATGCATGTAATCTTGGATGTTTTTTGCTACTTTGATTGGGAAAAATGGAAAACTTCAAAAAAATGATTTTTTTAAAAAAAATGAAAAATGAAATAAAAGTAAAAGTCAATCCCGCTAAGTTGAAATTCCAAGAGGGAAATTTAGGCAACATTGGGGGGTCCGGATAGGTCAAAATCCCCAAAGGGAAGCTTAGGTAAAAATGAGAGACTAAATGTGGGTTAGATGTGAGCCGAAGAAACATAATGTGTGGCTAGGATGACCCAAAAGGGCTCATACGCAAAATAAGAGAAAGAGAGCAAAAAAAAGAATTAGAAAATTTATTATGAATCTACTCATTTGATGGCATCGTAAGGTTGCAGTTGACTTTTGGATGAATCGGGTAGCCTAATATCATAGGATTCTTGGGATTGGGTGACTTAGAGGGAAAACGAAGTAGGTTTATGAAATCTTGATTCTTTGTGTACTTTGTTTTGGGTTCATATATTGGTATAAAGTGTAGTGCGAGCTTGAACCTTTGATAATTTTTTGACTTCAGTTTGTGCCATTGGATTTTGGGATTATCAATTCGGGATTTGGACATGGTTGATGGGTATTAGTGAATTGATAGGTGGTAGGTTCGGGTAGAATTAGGAATTGGGGTTGAGGTTTGCAAAATTTTCATTTAATGTTTAATTTTTGGATTTATGATAATGAGAGTTTTGTGAGGTATTGATTGGGGGATATTAGTGTTGGGAGGTGAATATGTGAATCTCTTTGTGTTCTTGAATCTTTTCTTACTCGAGGACGAGTGAGGTTCAAGTGTGGAGATGTTTGATGTGTTCATTTTATGTGGTTATTGTAGGACATTTTGGACTTAGGTTTGTATACTTTTGTGCTCTGAATTTTGTATCTTTCCGTGAAATTCTCTTAAGAGAGTTAAGAGCGACTTTTGTGCTCCTTTTACTTTTCTAGGAAATTTTGCATGACGTGGCAATTATATGAAGATTTGAAGACTCAAAGACAATATTTTCGGGGTTTGAAGAGTTGAAGAATCAAAGATAATAGAAGTGAAGAGTTGATGAGGAAGACTTAGACAAGAAAATGGAAGATTTGAAGAGGCAACAATTCACCTGTTGTGAGCATGACACCTGCTGCCAACTGGCCTACTTTATACTTTTTTCTTGCAATATAAATAAAAAATATTATCCTCTCATTTGGAACTTTTTCTTCCCCGACTTTCCCCTCTTCAAAACCCTAGTTTCTACTTTATCTTCATTTGTATTCATCTTTAATTATGCTTAGTTTGCTTTGGATTATTAGTATGCATTCTAGGAACTAAGTTCCCTAGGTTCTACTTTATTTTCATCTATTTTCATTTTTCATTATGGTTAGTTTGTTTTGGATTATTAGTGTAGATTCAAGTAGCTAAGTTATAACTTGGGAGCAATTTATTGAAACTTTCAAACGTATGTAGTGAGAGTTTCTCTGTCACTTGTTATGAGCAGTGATTGTATTTATTGTGGCATTAATGGTGATATTTACTTCATTTGTGTTGTGGTTTGTTTGAGAATATGAAGTGTTTGTATGATTAAATGTTAGGGTGTTGGGATGGTGTACAATTTCTTCTCACTTTTGGCATGAAAATCCAAGAACATGGACTTAGAACTTCTTGTTGGGTAATTGATGTTAATCTTGCTAGATTAGTGTGTTAATGTGGTTTGTTATCATATTTATCCTAATGTAGCACTAAAAGCTAGAATCTTGAAAGTCGATCTTTCTAGGTTAATCCTAACAAATGCTTTGTTTGGTTAAATGGCTAGGCATTTGGTAGAATGCTTGTAGTTGTTATCAAATCTATTGGTTCTTGTAGTTGATGCCATTGATGAGATATATTTAGGCAATGTTTTTCTAAAGTGATCATTTGTGAGGTTTAAAAATAGTCGTTGATCGCTTTGTGAATTGCTCCTAAGAAGAAATGAATGTTTATCTTCAAAATGGAAGTAATAGATTTTATCATGGGTAATTAACGTGATTAAATGAGTGATTGTTTTTATGATCTGTAAGAGGTTTGGAAGTGGAAATAAATTCCACCCAAGGCATTGTTAATTGTGATTTTATCATCTTTTGTTAGTTTGTTGCATGATTAGTGTAATTGTATTCATATTCTAGTAGTCTTGTTTTTGTTCAAAACTTAGAAAAAAACCCAACCAACCTCCCCCCTTTAATTTCTTATATATATATATATATTCTTATATCCACCTTATATGCATGAACCCTCAGGAAAATTCCTCTTCTTGGTGGGCAATCCTGATTTGCGATTATGTACTTAGTTGTATTTAGGAACCACTTTAGGGCTAAAAATCGTATATTTGAGTGGTACAACGATGACCTCCCAATCTATCTCAAGTGTATCAAGCCAATCGTTAGACATTAATTCTAAATTGTTAGTTGTGTGAGTGAATGCATGTTAGGAGCGATAGAATGGTGGTCGCTGCATAGAAATTCCTAATGACACGAGCCATGTATACTGGAACAGGCCGTGCATAGCTCGTGCCATGTAACGAAAACTAGAAGATAGGCTGTGCAAATCACCACGACCTGTGCTCGAAGTACGCAAGAAGCTTAAGGTCTAGAAGATGGGACTTGTAACCTAGCATGTCCCGCACGATTAGAAGCCATTTTGAAGCCTTCTAGCCGATGGGTTGTGTAATATAGCATGACTCATGCACTCAAAGACAAAGGGAACTAGCTACAGACAATGAACCATGTAAACCAGCACGACGGGTGCATTCAGAAGGCACAAAACCAGCCTCCAGTAGATGGCATGTGCACTATTACACGGTTCACTGCCTTAATTAAAGGTGATTTTTAACCACCTTCGTTACCCACTTTCAAAGGTGATTCTTGAAACCACCTTATTTTCGGATCAATTAAAGGCGGAACCATTAAAGGTACTTGCTGATAGAACCGCCTTTAATAGGCCTCTCCTGCACTAATGATTAAAGTATTTGACCGATATTGATAATGCCTAATGTTCAAAATATTTTCTATAAGGTACATGTATTATTTTTTTGATCGAAAAGAGAAGGGATGGGTAGGATATTTTTGTTTGGTGGTGACTCAAGAAATTAGGTGATTAAAGCCAGAAAGTATTGATTATGTAAGAAAAAATCTAGGGCGACACGATAGGAAATTTTTTATTGAACCTTTCATTGAGAAGTGATTATTTTTTTATCCTAATTCTTGAAAACAAATATAAGTCATTTAATTTGGAATATTATTAGAGACCATTGGAGGTTGATTTTGGTTGTGCCAAGCGTGAAACATGTATAATGGATGGATCCATTGCACTTTCTCCGTCCAGATCATTTGTATATATTTTGAAGAATGCACTCAATGAGCCAAGTGTTACAAAAAAGATGGACGTAGTTCAAATCAAGGTTCGGATTTCTAAAATTCTAAGTGTGTTTTTGGTTCATGGTAATTAATTGGTATTTTAACAATTTCAACTTTGCAAATAAGTACAAGAAAAAGCAAAAATATAGGAGTGTGGCAATTATGATATCATGTTATATGCGGCCGAGTGTGCTAAAGATGTCAAGATAGATTAACTAGAAATTGGTAAAATGAGTAATAATTCATTTGCATATCAAGTAAGCTACAATGATTAACTCCTCAACTATCCTAACCAATGAATTCTACTATAATGTCCACAGATTTTTCCAAAGGGGTACAAGACATATTCAAAAGATGATATCAACATGGAAAGAAATTGCGTTGCTAGGAATTTAGTTCTTGTGTGTTATAGTGTGCAACAAATCTCAACGTTCTTCACATGCATTATGTGGAATAGAGTTTCGATAGATTTCTATTCACATATATAAATAGTTTCTCATTTAGCATTGTCTATCATTTTTTGTTGAACCTTCAATCACGTAAGTTAATTCTAAAGAAGCTTAAACAATTACAATGTTAGGTGCAAAATAGGATTTCCTAGATTCTATTCCTATGTATATATGGATGCTTTGTTAGGGGTATCTATACATTTTTGATATTCGAAACGATGAGTTTGTTAACTGTTGGCAACTGGATTAATAATTTGAGGCTACTTTAGGCCGGTTTAAGAAAAGTAAATATTTTCCTTTAAGTACAAAAATTAGTTTCGAATTCGGAACTATGTTCCCAATCTAGTACTTCTTTTTACTACAACATCCGATATGATGGTACGAATTCGAAACTCATTTTAATTAAAAATCTAAAAATAGCCTCATGAGCCCGCTTATGTCCAGAAACACCAACCCAAATTCGAAACAAAGACGTCTATTTACCGACCCGATTTCGGAGCTGCCACATTCGATTTTGTCCCCAACTTCGGAACTGATGTTCTCCAACAAAATGATTAAATTTCTTTTAAACTTGGTTTGGAACGGAAAACATGCCAATTTTAGGAATTATTTCAACACATTCGATTGTTGTTCATCCACTAGCATGTTCGACATGTTCTGAGTCCAAAATTTATCATTGGAGGGGAGCACAAGTAAGTCTTTCCGAGTTCGGAAATGCTTAAAGGGGCGTTTCTACAACCCTTGTCAAATGCAGAAGAAAATCACCTTCCTTGGTTCAAATTAAAAGCGGTTCTAGGAAATGCCATTGATCGTGATGGATCAAAGGCGGAGGTAGGGGAGTCACCTAAAAAGTGACTTCTCTGGTCTGTTAGAAATTCCTTTAATCCCCCCACTCTAAGCTTGTGAACCATCCAGGGCACGGAAAATTCGTCAAGAACTCGGGAGAAGCAATTATGGCACGGTTCGTGCTAATGGAAGTTGAACAATCACTGCTGCCTAATCCGGTCCATGCCAGCCTTTAAAACCCATCCAATCATTTTCCTCTTTGTACATTATCACGAACTTCACCCTAACAAAGCCCTAAATCATCCATAACACCCTCATTTCTCAACCAAATTCATCCAAACTTGTCCCAATTTGAACCCCTGCACTTTGCAAAAAAACTACTGAAAACCTAATCAGAAAAAAAGAGCTAAAATAGGAAAGATATGAGATTCTTCTAGCCATAAAGTTTTTGATTTTTCTCGCAAAACTAAAAAATTTGACCATCTCGGGGAAAATTGAGCATTAATTGGGTTTTGCTCCTAGGAGATTTTTGCACACTTCCCTTGGAGCAATTCATACGTTTCACGCTTTTGATCTCCTTGAGGTACTTTGGCCGATATCTGGAGCTTAATTTGGCAGGCCTAGTTGTTTTGTTTGTGGTTTTTGTTAATTTTCCCTGATTTTGTCAGTTATATCTATGGGGTTTAAGAAGATTGGATCAATTTGATATATTCGGGTTTAACGATAATTTTGGGATACTTGGAGATATAACTGGACAATTTTCCCCTGGTTTAATTCTGGGTAACTAGTATTAGTTTTGTGATCTGTGTGCCAGCATTGTTTGTGTTTTGGACTCTACTTATTTTTCTTAGTGATGGCTCCTAGGAGGTGTGGTGTTTCCATGCCCAACGTATCACTGGTTCCCTTCATGGGGTTTCAACGCCTCAAGAAATCACACAAGGTGTGGTGGGGGATGCTGCAGGGTCGATTCTTGATGGAAACCAAGTTCGTTGATAGGAAGGTCCACGAAGAGTTTCAGCTATATATGCCTGTCTGCCGCCTGTTAGAGTTGGTTCGACCAACGGGAGGTGGACACATGAGTTCCTCTCCACTATGCGGAAGAGATTCGACATCGAGGGCTAGTATGTCATTTACTTCTACTTGAAAGATGTTCCTCGAACTTTAACTTACAGGAAGGTAGTCGACTACTTTGGACAAAAGTATGTTGATGTGCACCTTTATGCACGCGTTAACCGATGCATTTGACACATTTATTTTCATCTTTTGTTTGGTTGATTTCTAATTTTAGTTAGGTTTACATGACAAAGGGTTTAGATGGCCATTATTGGTTTTCATGTCCAAATTCCGAGTTTTGTAGACCTGATTGAAGCTAATGGACACCTTGTATTCACGGGCACCTAGATATTTCTTTGTGATCATACAAGCAGGTTGCTCGTGAGTACTTTTTCATCATCATTTTGTAGAAGGCCATCAGCGAGGATGTTAAAACATATTTGAAGGTTATTCACAAGGATAGTAGAAGATATCAAAGGGCATTCACAAGGATGGTACTAGATTGAAGGCCACAGACTCCAAAGCATGGTAGTAGATGGAATTGAGCCTGGGAAAGGCAGATTTGAAGTTCAACAAGGCTAAGAAAGAAGCGGAGGAATTGTAGTCCAAGAGTTGCATAGAGTTCTGGGAATGATCCGAGAAGAATCATACTTTTTGGGTGTTATCATTGGATTCATCTAATCGAGCACAATAAAATCGACTATAAGAACCATAAAATCGGATAAGCAGATCATCTATAGCGGAGCAAACAAATTAGTCGTCCAATCGGCCGGCACGGTCCATGCACAAAGCCAAGACAATCTGTGCAGGTCCGTGCAAAGTGGTTTGCACAGGCTGTACAAATGCCCTTACATGGAACATGCATGTCCGTGTGGGCCATTGCACCAAGGGTCCAAAGACACTCCCAAACGGCTAAGTATGGGGCACAAGCTGCTCCCTTTTACACAATTTATGTTGTTCCAATTCCCAAAAGTTAAGACCAGCCCACGGGGTTTGAAAAATAGCACGGGTCATGCCAAGTTTTGAGCAAAAAGTTCTTCTAGCCGATGGGTCATGCCAAACAAAGCGGGGCATGCAAATTAGAAGTTCCAAAGCAAGCACCAGCCCACGGTCAGTGTCGATCCGTACAAGCTGCCTTACACGAGGCTGCACAGATTGTGTCAGTCTGTGCTCCAACCTTGCACGAAGCTGCACGGAACTCGTCAATCTGTGCGGGCCACTTTGCACAAGGCTGCACACGTCTTGTCATGGAGCATGACCTGTTTTGCACAAGCCTGCACGGACCGTGCCGTCTGCCGCTGGTCTTGCAGATTGCGGATGCTAGATTTTTTTGGCCTTTTTCAAGGCCCAGTTCCCTATTACTATATATAGACCTTTCTATACTAGGGTTTAAGTTTATGCCCACTTTTCATCTTGAAGAGTAGGCTAGAGAGAGAAAATACTAACCCTTCTCTCCGGGTTCTTTTTCTTTCTTCTCTTTATTTTTATTTTGCCAAAAGTATTGAATCCAATGAAATACTTGGGTTCAATGCTTAGGGAGTAGTTAATTAACTTGGGGATTATATTTGTATTCATGTATTAATGCTTGTGTTGTGAGATTTCTTAGATCTACCTAATTCTATGTGTTTTGCGATAATTATGTTGGCTTGTTCTTTATATTCTTGTGAATTGCATGATTGTCACACTTAGTTAGCACACACCAAAGTCTACTTCCATGTTGATGCACTATTGATACCCCTTTGGGGAGGGAAACCTAGATGCACTTGGGGTAACGATGGGTTCGGATCCACATGGGTGTGTGCACGTAGGTTGTCATTGTTAATGTTACGATCGACCATGCACTAGTAAGCCGATGAGTTGGTCTGAAGGGTTACTGATAGAGATTGCTAAAGTAGAAAACTAGGATTATCTTCATGATCCTGGAGCCATCGATAATGTGCTTCACCCCTTTGCCTTTTTAGGCCTAGAGAGAAACATTCGTGGTGTAGTTCCCGGGATGTAATCGTACGGGGAAGACTCAGATCTGCACGGCAGGCAAGGTCATCGTTGCACTCCCCTAATTATAGAGGTGTTACCGATGGAAGATTACATGTTCACCCTACATGAAAGGTATGGGGAAGTGTTGACCATTGACTACACCACGTGTCACAAACACTAGAATAGGTGCATAGTTCTTGTATGTGATGAAATCAATGATCGAAACAACATTAATCATGTTACGCAAATATTCTCTAAGTGCTAGTTTATATAATTTATTCTCGGGATCAATTGCATGTTAGTGGTTGTTAGTAACCATCCCTCCCAATGCTTATTTTACCAACATTTATTATTCCTAACACGTGATCGGATAGACAACTTGATTGCGGCTTTGTGTAGTTAATTATTAGATTCCTAACATCTTTGTGGACGACCATGGTACTTTCCAATATCTACCATTCTTGGTAGCATAGTATTAGGAACGGGAGAAACAATACAAATCTCTATCTTTGACCCTTAACAGTCCACCTCTCGGTACAGTTGGTGGATCTCCCGTGATTCATTAATTAGCGATGCAGGGAGGGGGGGTCAACTATAAGCGGAGTGACGCCTGATTATGAGTTGTGTCTAGTTAACTTTGAAATTCTATTGTCTCTATGGACAACCGCGGACCAACCGCTAGCTACTCTCTAGTTGTTGGTAGTGAGCATGCGAGAGCAATATATAGATTTTATCTTTGTGAAGCACTCTATGGTTTAATCTCTCCCCTAAGGTTTTGTTCAACCCCGCAGAATGCAGATCAGTTTCTTTACGTTTAAATTAGCATTGAATGTGTATACTCCTTTCGTTCCCTTAAGATGAATATCTTACTATTTGGATAGATTATTCTATATACAAGTTTAAATGTATGGATATAATTGAATAAAGAGAATGAAAAGACTAAAGAATATATGTGAATGATTCAATTATTTTTTTTTAAAAGGAAGAGTAACATTTTTTTAAATGCAACTGTATTTTTTTAATTAATCGGGTTGATAGGGTTCCTGGCCCTTTTTTTTTATTAAAGATCAATTGTTGCCAAATTTGGCTTACATCAAGTGGTGCCCGTAGGCTTACATCGAAGTGGAGCCCAAAGTCTTATATCAAACGTGGTGGCCGAAGGCTTACACATAAACCCTAATCAATATTACAATACGAATCGAAAAGTTTATGTGGCAATGAGAAGAGGGCCCAAAGAATAGGTGGTTAACACTGTATTGTCCTACTGTAGTCACAATGATATCGACCCAAGACTACCATTAGAGTCAAAACAGTGGAGTATCAAATAATACGCACCCAAAGTTCTTCGTCCACACATCCGATCAAAACATCTAAAGCAATCCAAACGAAATCATTAAAGCTCTCCAACTAAACAGCTGGTCCATCTCCATTTAACCCGTAACACCCTTTCCCCAAACTAGG
>JAUOBV010591087.1:0-15410 GCA_032360425.1 Rubia occidens
TAGAAAACCAAACCAACCCAAAATCCCCTTTTACTTGCTTTCATATATCTATGTGTATATATATATATATATATATCTAGGCTTATATTCACCATTGAATGCTTAGACGCTTAGAAATATCCCTCTTCTCTATGGACGACCCCGACTTGCCAAACTATCTACTTAGTTGTAGTTAGCACGCATTTAGGGCTAAAAATTGTATATTTGAGAGGTACGACGACGGCCCCAAAGCTCCACCACTTCCTGCTTTGGATGGGATGAAAATTAGGTAAGGCAAGGAACACAAGGAACCATTCATGATTCTCAACCATTGTGAGTTTAGTACTTCTCTCTTTGACACTATCAATTTTGTTCCTGAATGTAAATAATTATTGAACAAATTATGTGATTCAAGGTATTAGTTTAGGCATGAAATGATATAGAAACCTCCATCTTTCATGAAATTTGATCTCTCCCCTGAGTGTAAAGACCCTGGCATGTTTTTTTTCCTTGCACAAATAATGAGACTTTGATTAAAGATGCTATGGTAGATATAGGGACATCCACAAATGTTATACCGTACTCTCTATATATATCATTGACCTTGCCAAAAATGAATGCCACCGGGGTGGTAGTCCATTTGGTCAATCACTCCATCACATATCCAAGAGGTATTGTGGAGGATCTAATGGTCCAAATAAATGGACTAAAATTTCCATCTAATTTTTATGTCCTAGAGACCTTACCCATGAACCTATATGTCCTAGTGATGCTTGAGACAAAACCTTCAATAGCAGAACCACCCATAGTCGAACTTAAGCCTTTACCAAATAATTAAAGTATGCTTTCTAAAGCAAGGGTGAGACATTACCGGTGATTATTTCTAGTAAGCTTACTAGTGACCAAGAGAATCGGTTGATTAAGGTGCTTAAGAAATTCAAGGGAGCATAGGTTTTACTTTAGCTGATATCAATGTATAAGCCCCTTAGCTTGCATGCACCATATATTATTGGAGAAGGATGCAAAACCCATATGCCAACCTTAAAGGCAGATAGACCCGCCAATGATGGAAGTAGTCAAAGGTGATGTCCTTAAACTACTTAAGGTAGGGTGATATATCATCCTATCTCCGATAATAAATGGTTGAGTCCCACTCAAGTGGTGCCAAAGAAGAGTTGGGTGACCGTGGTAGAAAACAAGGTTGGTTATTTGGTCCCACCCGTATTCAAAATAGGTGGCGAGTTTGTATTGACTATTGCCACTTAAATGTGGTAACTCGTAAGGATCATTTTTCACTACCTTTCATCGACCAAATGCTTGAAAGATTAGCCGGTTGCTTTCACTACTGCATCATTGATGGCTATTCAAGATACTTCCAAATTTCCATCGATCTTGAGGATCAAGAGAAAATAACCTTTACAAACCCATTTGGCATTTTTGTCTATAGGCGTAAGCCTTTCGGCCTTTGCAATGTATTGAGCACATTTCAGAGGTGCATGATAAGTATCTTCTCTGAGTATATGGAGTGTTTTGTCAAAAACTTCATGGATAATTTCACCATTCATGAAGATTCTTTTGAATCATCCTTACATCATCTAGCACTTGTGTTAGAAAGGTACATTGACACCAACCTATTCTTAAACTATGAGAACTGTCACTTTTTGGTAGAAAAGTGCATTGTTCTAGGTCATGTGGTATTGGCTCAAGGTCTAGAAGTGGATAAGGCTAAATTAGACACAATCAAATCCCTTTCTTACCCTACTTAATGTGAGAGACATTAGGTCATTCTTAGGTTATGCCAGATTTTACTTGCGTTTCATAAAGGATTTCTTCTCCTTTGTGCAAACTTTTACAAAAGGATGTTGATTTGATTGTTGATAAGGAGTGTAGAAAAGGCTTTGACACTCTAAAGAAAATGCTCGTTACTGCCCTATTATTCAAATCCTAAATTGGTCCCTCCCTTTTGAAATAATTTGTGATTCAAGTGATTATTTCATAGGAAGAGTGTTAGGGTTTGGGAAGTCTACCACATGCCATTTACTATGCGTCAGTGAATTTTAATGATGCATAGCGTAATTACTCCACTACAAAAAAGTGGTTACTAGCCGTAGTTTTGCACTTGAGGAGTTTAAAAAATACCTTAGGCACCATGGTCATTGTATATACCAATCATGCAGATCTCCGCTATTTGATGTCCAAGGAGTCAAAACCTAGGCTTATTAGGCGGATACTTCTTTTATGTGAGTTTTATCCTAAGGTGAGAGATAAAAAGGGAAGTGAGAATGCACTGGTTAACCATTTAAGTTGACTGCCACCATTTGGTAAATTAGATCCCACTAAGGAAAAGGCAGTGTTAGAACACATTCGAGAAGAGTTTCCCGACGAATAATTATTCAGTGTGACCAATACCCAACCTTGGTATGGTGACATAATGAATTACCTTGTCACGGGGGGAATTCCCTCCTCCCCCCATTCTTTGATCAAACCCAAACGGATAGGCTAGTGAAATAATTGAAGGAAATTTTTTGGGATGATCCTTACCCTTGGAAGCATTGCTCCAATCAAGAGATTTGGAGATGTGTTTCTGAAGAAGAGGTGGAGCCAATCCTTATACTTTTCCATTCTTCCACTGTAGGTGGATATTTAGGGTATAAAATAATCACTAAGAGAGTAGCAGAATGCAGCCTTTATTCGACCAACATGTTGAAACATACTCTAGAATTCATTCTAGCTTGTTATAGGTGCCAAAATATAGGCAATATCTCATTCAAAAATGAGGTTCCCAAGTTCTCTCAATGCCAATTACGATATTTGATGTGTGTGGGATGAATTTCATAGGCCCTTTCCCCGTGTCCAATGGCAATTATTATATCCTAGTGGTGGTAGATTATATGTCTAAAGGGGTCGAGTCTAAAGCCACAAAGAACAATGATGCAACAACCGTGATGCATTTCCTAAAGTCCTAGATATTATCAAGGTTCGGTATATCCCAAACCATAATTAGTGACAGAGGTACTCACTTTTGCAAATAAAGTCTTGAGAGCCTTGCTGAAAAGATATGGTGTGACCCATAGGACATCCACTGCTTAACACCCACAAACAAATGACCAAGCAAAAATATCCTGTCGGGAAATAAAACTATCCTTGAAAAGATGATAAACCCTTCTAGAAAGGATTGAAGTGCTATATTGGATGATGCGCTTTGGGCCTATCGGACTGCATATAAAACTTCCTCAACGATGTAACCTTTTTGGATTTTCTTTAGTAAGAGACGCCACCTCCCAGTAGAACTTGAGTTCAAAACACACTAGGTCGTTAAATGGTTGAATATGAACTTAAATGAAGCCGGGAAGCACAGGAAGTTACAACTCCAAGAACTTGAGGAATTTTTACGCGACTCCTGTGACACCGCACTAATTTACAAGGAAAAGACAAAAGCACAACATGATAAGAAAATAGTGAAGAAGGACTTTTTTGCGGAACAAAAAAGTCCTTGTATACCAATCTCGGCTATGTTTGTTCTTGGTAAATTGCAGTCAAGGAGGGGAGGTCCATATGTGGTGACTAAGGTTTATGATCAAGAAGCCATAGAGGTAAAAGATGAGGCAAATGGCATCGAGTGGTTAGTCAATGGGCAAAAGTCCTTGATGTGAAAACCCAAGAATGAACTCTCTTATAACAAATAAGTCGTGAGCACGACAATAAAGAAACGATACTTTCGTTTTAAGTTATTAGATTTTGATAATTTTTTTATGGTTGTATTATGTTTGATATTTTTTGGTAATTTTTGAGAATGATAGTCATCAAATTCCTGTATAGAAAAGTTCTAATCTCGTCTTTCTTGTTTTCGCAGGAATCCTTGTAATGAACTTTAAGACATGAAATAGAGATGATTCTTTGATATCTTCAACCCGTCCTTTTTACCTTGGTCACATGCATTGGGGACAATTTACGAATTAGGTGTGGGGGGGATGAGAGGTTGGAATACTCTTCATGGTGGCATTTAATTTGGATGGATGATGAGTGTTTTAATGACTATCTTCTTTTTTATTGATTTTGTTACTTTTCCTCATTAGGATATTTTGTGAACCACTTGGTTGTTTGTTTATTTTAAGGTGTGAGGGCTCCTCCTAGTAGTTTGTTTTTGGGGATGTGTTTTGAAACTTTTGTGGTGTAATTTTTACTTTTTCATGATCTTTTGTAGTATGAAGCCAATTTTTTTGTTATATATATGTACACACTTAACTAATTTGGAAGCATGGAAGGGAAACTTATGTAAAAATGGGAAGAAAGCCCGGATTGGTCATAAGGCCTAGGTAAAAATTAGAGGCTAGGCCCAGCTAAGTCGAAAAACTTATGAAAAATGAGAAGCTGTATGAAATAAGGTGAGATGGTGAGCTTAACTTGTGTGAATTATAGGATGAAAATCCAAAAGGGCTCCCAGGAAAAATGAGAGAAATTGAAAGAAAACGGAAACTAAGTTGAGGATCCTTCATCATTATCCTTGGTTGTAGCTAAGTTCGAGAATCTCGAGTTATCCTTAGTTACAACCAAATTAAGGATCTTTTGGATTATCCTTGGTGGTTTTTTTGGCAACAACTCTTGGATTTATTTTAGCGGACTATTCGGTGGGGTAAGCTAGTACAACACTTATAATTTGCGCTTACCTTTTTCTTCACAATATTTCTGGTGGTTAGGTTACTTTAGTATCCACGGGGAGTGGAGTTGTGATATTCTTACTTCTTTGGGGGAATTAGGGTAGCTTGGGAATAAGTTGAATGTATTTGCTAACTTATCTTTTCATGCTACATTTGGCTTAGATATTTTCTCATTTTTTTGTAATGGTTTATGTGTGGGGGGATTGATGTGCACCTTTATGCATACATTAGCTGATGCATTTGACACATTTATTATTATCTTTTGATTGGTTGATTGCTACTTTCAGTTAGGTTTACACGAAAAGGGTTTAGATGGCCATTATTGGTTTTATTATCTAAATCCAGAGTTTTGTAGACTTACTTGAAACTACTGGACACTTTGTATTCACGTGCACTAAGATCTTCCATTGTAATCTGATTAGTAGGTTTCTGGTGATTACTTTTTCATCAATTTTTTGTAGAAGCCCATCTGCGAGGGTGGTGGAAGATATTTGAAGGCCAATTGCAAGGATGATAGAAGATATTGAAGGCCATTCGCAAGAATGGTAGTAGACTGAAGGCCATAGAATCCAAAGTGTGGTAGTAGATGAAATTGAGCCCAAGAAAGGCGGATTCGAAGTTGAAGAAGGCCAAGAAAGAAGTAGGAGAAATTGTTATTCTTGAGTTGCTCGGAGTTCTTAGAACGATATGAGAATAATCAATTCTTGAAGATGGTACCATTGGATTTGTCTTTTCGAGTTCTATAAAATTGACTACAAGCACTCTCAATTTAAAGCAGTTGTTCTTCCATAGTAGAGAAAATAAGTTAGCAGGCCGAACCAGCCTAGGCCAGTATGAGGCCAGCCCAACCGGCTCGAAGAGGGACCTAGTATGGCCATGCCAGCACTAAGCATGGCATATACCAAGCAACACAGCCTGATCCAGAGGTATGCAACACGGACCATGCAGACCTCAGCTTCCCGTGCCAATGTCTTCGTTCAACTAAATGTTTTTGGAAAAATACGGACCCAGACCATTCCGTTTCACACAGTTCACGCCGTTTCAAGTTTCCAATGGCAATACCAGCCCAGAGGGGTGTGAAAATAACCTGATCCGTGCCAAGATACGGAGAAAAATAAGGTTTCAGCCGATGGGCTATGCCGAACGACACTAGATGTGCATCAGAAAATAAAAAATAGAGCTCCTACCAACGGACCACGCAAGCATGTGGGAAACAGTCTGTGCCATGCCACGCCTAATGGCCAGCGCTAGTATGAGGGTTCCTTGGATGGCACAAACCATGCCAGATGCCACACCCCGAGCCATTTGTGGTTGCTAGGGTGTTTGGCCTATTTTTTAGCCTTCTTCAAGGCCTAATTACCTAGTACTATATATATGAACCCTTGTCTACGAGGGTTTAAGTTTATGCCCACTTTTCATTATTCAGAGGAGGTTAGAGAGAGAGAAACACTCTTCCTTCTCTCTATCTTATTTTCCTTTCCTCTTTTTATTTTTCTTTTGCCCAAAATTGTTGAATTTAATGAAATACTTGGGTTCAATGTATAGGGCATACGAATTTAACCTGGGGATTATATTTTCATTTGTATATTAATGTTTATTTTGTTACATTTCCAAGATTAACCTATTTCTATGTGATATGTGATAATATGTTGTATTTTTCTTGATGTTTCAGAATATTTTGATTGTCACACTTAGTTAGGATAACCAAAGTCTACTTTTATGTTGCTGCAATATTGATACCCCCTGGGAGGAAACCTAGATAAGCTTGGGGTAACGATGGGTCTAGATCCAAGTGGGTGTTTGCATGTATGTTACCTTTATTAACATTACGATAGACCGTGCAAGGTGACGAATTGGTTTGAACGGTAGAAGGTAGAGATGGATTGAGTGGAAAACTAGGATTAGCTTTGCAACCCTAGAGCCATCAATAAAGTGCTTCACCTCATTTTCTTGTTTAGGCCTAGGAAGAAACATTCGTGGTGTAGTACACAGGACATAATCGCACGGGGATATTCGGATCTGTATGGAAGGTAGGGTCATTATTGTACTCCCCTAATTATAGAGGCGATGCCGATGGAAGAACATGTGCGCACCCTACGTGACAGATCTGGGGAAATGTTGACCATCGACCACACCACCTGTCATAAACACTAGAATTGGCTTACAGTTGTATTTGATGAAATCAATTATCCAAATGACATTAATTATGTTACACAAATATTCCCTGAGTGCTAGTCTATATAGTTTATTCTCATGATAAATTTCATGCTAGTATTTTTAGCTATAAAAACCCCAATGCTTGTTTTACCAACACTGATTGTTCCTAACACGTGATTGGATTGATGACTCGATCACGGTTGTGTATAGTTGATTATCATATTCTTAACATCTATGTGGACGACCTTGGTACTTGAATCTATCTATCATTCTTGGTAGCATAGTTGTAGGAATGGAAGCATCTACAAGTTTCTATATTTGTTCCGTAACAGTCTCCATCTCAATTTTAACAACAATCGAAAGGGCCGGACCAATCATTTATCAACAAAGGTATCGTGGATAAAGGATGTAATCCAATTTTAGTCTGCTGGTTTACTTTTCAATTTTTCCTAATATGTCCCTCTAATAAAGTGGGAGAAGTCACAATGTAAAACTGGAGATACCTTATCTAATTCACCCAGTCACGAGAACGATATTCATATTTCATCATGACCTAGTTAATGGAACGAGACCACTATCTTCTCAGCCAATCTATGAAGAAACTTTAAGAACACTACGCTATGATCCCCAACTTTCTTGAATGCTCTCTATACTTCTTAATTTTGCACCTAAATTGAGAATGTGCATACTGTCCAACATAGGTGCGAAATGGGGCATTCGTCCGTCATTTTCCTTAGCATTGTGTTCAAACCGTGACTATCAACGTAAGGAGAACGATAATGTTCACCAAATAGATTCAAATGAAATTTCATTTGCCATGTTCTTTATAAAATAAAAATTTAATGAAATTCCATTAATATTTTCTAAAAAAAGTGGTAGTATATGGTGTACAGTTCATTGTAGATGATTACTCATAAGCATTCATACAAGGGTCATTTTGGAAGATCTGCACGAAGTCTATTTGGGGATAAGACCGGTATCTCTAATACCGACGCCGTGTATAAGCTTTGGGTGACCAAGGCTATTTTTGAGAATATCGTAATTGAGTTTAGGACTACTGGTGATTTTTTTCATTTTGTACCCTGGTCCTAAAAATGAATTTGGAAAAGTCTTAATCCCAAATTGAAGATAACAATTTTTTATTCTCATGTACATGAGTATTTTGTTCGTGTTTCGCATGAACAGGTTATCGGAAGGGCCTACAATTTGAAGAGTGAGTTTTGTACAACAATTTTTGGAAATTATACTTTTGCCCAAAAAATGACGTTGCATAAGGTTTGCATTTTTTGAATCATCGACCGAAACTATGTCGACGTCGGTTAGAATGAAATTTCAAGCGGGAAATGAAATTTTTAGCCAAAATTTTAAACAAATTTTCACCCCCAAACCCATCTCATTTATATCATATTCAACAACACGAGCCATTTATTTCTCTTCTCCAACATATGACATCCTACTACCCCAAATCCACACCTTTCCTCTCTAGTTACAACATTTCAACTACTCAAGAACCCAATCTACCATCTTCTCCCGAACATCAGCAAGTAACCTAGGATAGAGCATCTTCAGATTCAAATTAATTGTGGATAAGTCGAAGTTGCATATTGGGCGGAGTTTGGGAAAATGAAGGAGAGAACATTCATCGAGGAGTGAGCATTGCTACCACCGTAAAAGACCTTAAATGTCCTATTTTGAGTTTTTTCTTTGTCCCTTATGTCTTTATCTTGTTTGTTTGTTCACGTAGAGGAAAATGTTTGTTTCAAGTGTGATCGAGAGAAACTTATATCATTTTATTGTATTGTAGTGTAGTGTGCATCTACTCTACTTTGATTTGTTTTATCTAAAATAATAAAAATTCCTGCTAAATGCAAATCCCAGAGGTAAACTTAGGAAAAATTGAAAGGCTTAGATAAGTAAAAAAATTAAAGGGAGACCTATTGAAAAAATGAGAGGCCTTATGGTGTGGGAAAAGGTGGGGTGTGAGCTTTGAAATAAAAGAGAAGCTAGGATGAAAACTCGAAAGTGGTCCAAGGTAAAATGATCGAATATAGAAAAGTGGAAATATTTGAATTTTTCTCTTGTCTTTACCTTTTGTTCAATTTTTAGGTAGAGTAAAATATCTTCTTGACTTGTTTTGGATGTTTATACCCCATTCTTATTATGGCATGATTTTATTGTTTTGGTGGTTTGTGACCCCTTAGGTTATGATGTGATGGTTGATAAGCTCTTATGTTTTGGATAAAGGTAGGAATCATATGTTGGTTGTAATCTTGGGAAAACATAACTTAGAAATCACCTTAGGACTTTTCTTGTTATTACTCAAGAACGAGTAAGGTTTTAAGTGTGGGAAAGTTTATCATACATGATTTTGATGTTTTTATTGTACAATTAACACCTCATTTTAGCTTGTTTCATTGGCTTTTAGTTACATTATTAGGTGTTTTACAAATTAGGGTTTTAGAATCACCTTGTGTGGCCATTTCCTCCTATTTTCCCTAGTATGTAAGCATTTGGTATCTTACTTGTTCTACCTCTATGATTGTGTTGATTCTTACATATTTTCTGATCTTATTTGGAGACCATCATGAAGAATTCCGTTCAGAAGGATGATAGAATATTGAAGAAGTCCATTAACATGAATGGTAGAACAAGGAAGGGCACTTACAAAGTGGTAGAAGATAAAGTGAAGAAGGAAAACAAAGTAGAGGGTGAAGAATTATTTAATTTTTGATGATGAGTTCCGAGAAGATCCGAGAAGAATTGATATCCATTTATATCATTATTGGTTATCCTTGCGAGTAATATAAAAATGACAGCAAAAATTCCCAAAATGGATTAACGTTTCACCTGAGAGATGCAAAACAAAAAGAGCTGATACTGCACTCTTTCGCTAGCTGCGATGGAATTCTTGTGGGTCGGGACAACATCATTACTAAGAGTTTGTAGTATCTTTTACGAGTCACAAAGGATTTTTTGCAGTTCGCGACAAGCATCTTGCAACTTGTTTTTTACCCCTGTTTTTCTTGTACTATAAATAGCAGTTCCTCCACTCATTTTTTAGCTATCTTGGTCAGAATTGGGGGCTGAAAAACCATAGTTTTCACACTTTTTTCTTCAATATCTTCTGTTTTCTTTTTAAAATTTTGTTCTATGTTATGGGTTTTTATTATCTAGTCTAGTATTCTGCTCGGAAGCAATTGACTTAAGCTTCCAAGCCTATGTGGTGAGAACTTTTTAAACTTTATTTAGATCTCTTGATAATTATACATATGCGATTAATCTCTACTCGGCGTGGTCATTAAATGTTGTATACCTACCACACAAACTAAAAGTTGTTGGCCTTTAAGACCAGCCCAATACTCAACAACGAATCGGGCAAAGCGGAGACATGTCCAAACACTCAGCCATAAACCAGGAAAAATAGAGACATGTCCAAGCAGGCTTAGAAACGACATAAGAAATGTAAAATCATATCCAAGACTCAGCACATACCAGGATTATAGCGACCACGATGCAACCCATGATCTGAAACCTTAGCGATGCAAAGCCACGATTACAGTCTACTATGAATATACAGAGAGCAACACTGGCTCAGGTAAGTAATAATAAACTGAGAAATACAAGTTCACCAAAGGAAAGTACTGACTTGATCGTCAAATCTCTTTCCCTAAATCAGTTTCGAGACCCCTCTTGTGGGTTCTCACTTACAGTATGGTGATCACCATCCATATTGCTGGACCGGGAATACCACATTAATAGCACCGTATGAGGGGATCACATTTTTATTCTTTCATTTATTCTCTCCAAGATAACCATGGTTTTCACCAGAAATGAGAGAAGCCAGAATCATTATACACAAGAACAAATGATTGGGTGTAACAAAAATATGCATCCCAGTCGAGATCAGGAATACATTCCCAGTAAAGAATAGGAGAACAAGAAATAATATACTGATGACGGTGAAGAGAAGCGGAATATCCCAAAACAAATTAAGAAAATAGGAGGTGAGTTTTTGCATATTTCTTAAAAGAGAATAGGGAGAACTTGTACAACAGGTTCTTAGCCACTAACAAGCCAAAATACCCAAAAAGAAACAAAAAGTAAGTCAAAGACATGAAAGCCTTAATTAAAAATAAGAATTAAGGGATATAGTGATAGAGGATGATACATACCGATTGTCGTTAGAACCACATCACTATGATTTCAAAATGCCAAATGATTTCAAACCACCGCTGCAAGTTAAAATATATGATGGGACAGCAGACCCCATTGCAACAACATGTGATTTCGTGATGTGAAAATTAAACTAATCTGCAAAGGTTTCCCTATTTTCTAGTATGAAACAATGATTACATGGTATTACGATCTAGAATTTGAATGTATTCGGTCTTGTGCACAATTGTCATATTTGTTTTTGGGGAACTTCTATTAGAAGAAAAAAATTCAACAAAATGATAGTGAACCTAAACGATATAGCCCAGCAAAGTGATGAAATCTTGGGAGAATACCACAATAGGATCGTCACTAAAAGATTGCCGATGCGATCTATCATTTCAGTTGTCATTGGGCGCATTTATGTGAGGCATGTGATCAGGAGATTTTTATAAGGAACTCACTAAGAACAAACATGATAATCCAAGAGACTCGAAGAAAATGATTGAAAAGTATGTGCAGACTGAAGAAGCAAAAAATCCCAAAAATAGAGAGAGAGAGAGAGAGAGAGAGCGAGGTAAAAAAAGAATAATAGAAGATTTGGGGAAAGAGAATACGTCTTTCGAAGGAAAGATTGGGGGGTGCAGGTGATATTGTCTCCATAGACTCCTTTGACAAAGTCACAAAAGGAAATTTGGTAGGAGAACATGGAGTTGTTTCACGAACCTATGCCAATCTTAGAAGCGCTGGATAAACTGTCTAGAGAGTACTATTGCACTTTTCAGAAGGACCATGAATACGACATTGAATACTGCGAGACTTGATAAAGAAAATAGAGGATAATATGAGAAATGGTAACTTGAGCCAATACGAAAAAGAGGATGAAAAAACCGCTATAGCAAACCCAACTAAAGGGGAAGCTTAATGGCAAAAAACCAATGCGCACTGAATACGCAGAGCATGAATCAAAAAATGATAGAAATGGTAGGTTACGAAGAAGACTTGGCGAACGATACCCTGGAGAGAGTAATTCTTTCGATTCATTGATCCACCGAAGCTCTGTCTAACAATTCTTTGAAACCTAAGGCTAGATACTCTCCACCACAAAAAGACTTTGCTGTGATGAGATGATAACGTTTAGCAAAAAATATACGGTCTTGAACGCTTCGCCTCATAATGACCTAATGTTTCTTATCGTTAAGATTGGAAATGCCACAGTTCATAGAATATTAATTGACGATGAGAGTGAAGTCAAATTCTATTTGTTGATTACTTTGGTAAACTGGGATTCAAGCGAACTGATTTGAAGAAGTGTACATCCCCTCTTGTATGCTCTACCGGACAAGCGGAGACACCTTTGGGTAACATACAATTTCCAGTTACCATAGTTGAGAATGATAAAATTGCACCATTATGTGTGCCTTTGTTGTTATTGATGCCCAAAGCCTTTTCAACACCATCATTGGTAAGCCTTGGATGAACACAACGAAAATGATTTGGTCCCTATATCCCTTAGTGATGATATTTAAACTCCAAGAGGAATCACAATGATACAAGGAAATCAACAAATAGCTAGGTAATGCATGGTTATCGCAATAATAGTAGGAAGAAATAATGAACAAAAAAATGGTCAGCACCATTTCTGATAATGGCCTACTCGAGCAACAAGTACCTCAATTTGATCTAGGAGAGGAAATTGAAATTGTCATTCTGGACGATATGATACTTCTAAATGTGTCATGATGGGAAAATATCTTCCAAAAGAAATAAAACAAAAAGTGACGGAAATCCTTCAAAGTTACAAAGATACATTTGCATGGACAACGTAGAACATGTGGGGAGTCAATCAAGATATAGCTACCCACTCTCTAAATATCAACGATTCGATCAAGTCAATTAAGCAAAAGCAGCAATGCTTTGCTAGTGATAGAAAGGAATCTAAGAGGAGGTCAGAGCATTGCTTTGTGCCGGTATCTTAAAGGAAGAAATTTATCTGAAGTGGTTGGCGAATCTAGTAATGGTAAGGAAGGAAGATGTAGGATAGAGAATGTACATAGACTTCACCGGTTTCTTGGAATCCTTTGGCAATGTTATTTTGAGTTTGTGTTAGTTGGTAGAGAATTGTTGTACCATTCTTGTTGTTTGTGCTATTTTTTGTGCTATATTCTCAATCATGCCTCGTAGATAGAGAGGTGAGTCTAGTGTATGATTTATGGTATTGACTACACTCCACAGGGAGCATCAGGAATGGTGGGACCATTTTTTGGGTGCCAAATTCAAGAGATGAAGTTTGTAGATGAGAGGTCCCTCAAGGACCTCAAACTCTACAAACCAGTTAGGATGTTCCTTAGGAGGATAAGGCTGAAAGAGTTTACAAAAGTGTAGCCCCCTACCCACACTAGATACACTTTGGAGTTTTTGTCTACTATCTCAAGGGATACCAAATGATTTAGAGGGAAGATTGTGAGCTTTTGTGGGGAATGTGGCCCGTTCCATGACTCATCCTGAGCTTGCTCGAGTTTTTGGATGGAATTATTACAAACATGTGAAGGGATACAGTAAGACTGATACATGTTTTGATATATGTACATTCTGGCCCCCCATCACCCAACCACTGTGGGTGAAGGAGAGCAAGAACAGTTTAGCCCCTTAGGTAGAAAATTGGTGAAAAATTATATGATTGATTGAGGAGAATATATCAATGTGATCCCTTCCATTCTCTATGAGAACCTAGACATAGGTGAACTTAAGGAAACTAGGGTTTGTCCAATTAGGTGATCACTCCTAGGCTAGCCCTCGAATTTTAGTTAAGGATGTAATTGTTAGAGTAGGAAATTTAGCATTTTCGGAGGATTTCTATGTCCTTGATGTTCATGTGGTAACACTAATCCTATAGGAAAACATTGATAAGGTGGGTTTTAATACTTCTAAGTCTAAGCATGATTCACCTATTCAATCTCTAGTATGCAAAGGTATAACTTTATGTGATGAACTTGCTCAATTTGAGAATTACTGCATGATTGATGATGATTATTTCCTTGATTAAGCTCTTTATGATAATGAAGAAGATAGCCTAGATGATGAGAGTCTTCATGATTATGTAAGTGATGAAAGAAATCCTACCTTTGCGCTTCAATTGTGATGATCAAGTGGATGAGACTTATGCTTTCCATGATGTTAGTGATAACTTTTCTATCTTGGGTTGTTTTTCTATAATCACTAACAAGCAAGGGTAAGTGGAGAGTGGCAAGGACGTAGAACATCCTCGACCACTTCCTAAACCCAATGAAATAGCTAAGGACTTGACATTATCGAGGTATGGATATTCACTCTCTATGGAAAAATGCTTAAAGGTAAGGATGACACTTTACATAAACCTCTCAACAATGATGTCAATGTGGGGAGAGTGGTCGATAGCTAATCTGGAGAACCAACAGTAGGTTTTTTCTAATTAAAATCCATGAAGAAATAAGTCATGAGGACGATAATAAAAATATGATGCTCTTTCATGCTTTGTTTTTTATATCTTCTCGTATATATATTTTGCATTTTTTTGTGTGTGGCAAAGGATCTTGGGATGAAACTCTTGTTGATTGACAAATTTCAGTTTGAACCTCGTTCTTTGTGGTTTTAAGGAAATGGGAGTTGTTTGGTGATATTATTTTTCAGAAAAAGGGAGAAAGTAGAGAAAAAAGAACTCTGTTCACTAGCAGCCTTGTGCCAAACCCCTTCACCATGAGGCATGCCTCGTGTCAGGCACCCTCAGCACGAGGGTAGCCTCGTGTCAAGCACCATCAACATGAGGCATGCTATGTGTCAAGCCTTGTGTGCCAGCTTGATTTGGGTCAAAAATGCAGATTTTAAAAAAAAAAATCAGGCCAAAACATACATTTTGGCCCATTAATTCAAAAAATCTTTTATTTCTTAAGATTGTTGATGTAAATAGCACTACACTAAACATAAACGCCCCCCGCCCCCATCTTATGCATTAATATATTGGTAATGTCATTTTTTGTTAGTAAAATGTGATTGCTATCGATCAATAATTTGTTGTCTCATAAAAAATTAGATATTATAAAACTGTATGAGAATTGATTCATATAATATTAATTTGCATAGAAAATAATTCCAAAGACAAAATATCAGCATGCTGATGTCGCAAGAACCGATGTCATTTTTTTAACGACGTCGACTTTAGAAAACAATGTCGCATGATCACCATTCCATGTCAGTGCGAAATATCATTGTTCATTATCTGCGACATCACTTTTTATTTGAACGATTTTGACTCGGACGATATCCTAACTATTTCTAATCCATCGTATCCCTTCATGCTATAGCTGCCGTAGCCTTCCTGTAGATGCGTACGTCGGTTTTTGCGATGTCGCAGGTAGGATCTACTATGGTCGGCCGATTGTCATTGACCGACATTGGTAAAAAAATATACGGACGTCTGTTAAAAAC
>JAUOBV010591191.1:0-15405 GCA_032360425.1 Rubia occidens
TTGACCATCAATAACTTTAATTACGGATATTAATGGTATATTAAATTTTATATTTAGAAACTACGTAGACATAGGAGTCTAACAATATCTCATATGATGATATTAGAGTCTATATACTCATTGGAATTTATGGTCAAACATGGTCTGAGAAAGTTGACAAAAAAATAGGCCAAAACTGGCAGGACGGAGGGAATATTATATACTCCATTAAACTAATACAACATTAAACCAATGGTTAACTTTTACGAAAAGAAACAAAAATATTTTACACATAAGAGAACTACATATTCCTTCCATCCCAGACAAAATTGCTCACTTGTTTTTTTGACACTGTTATCTATAAAAAATTGACTGCATATTTGAATAAATATATGAACAATATTATCATCAAATGTGATATGTTGAATTCATAATAACAAGTAGTTACTAAATATAAACTTTTTATTTTTTGTTATTATACGTATGTAAACATGCTTCTTGAACAACGTGATAATGATTGTTGTGCAATTTAGTCTGGGATGGAGGGATTAAAACAAAAACAGAGACATAAGGAGAAGAAAATAGAGCATGAAAAGAAGGTATCAATAGAACATAAAACATGGAGAAAAAACACATACTCTGAAAGTTTTGAACTTACCAACTGATCAAAGAACAAGAAGAGGAATGGAGATTCTGAAGAAGAAATTGCACAACGGAGGAGCAAAGTTCAAAACAGAGTAGGGTTTCACTTTGCAGCGCTAGCTCTCTATAAATAGAGGGTATTGTGTAATTGAACTCTATTTTAGGAAACGAAATCGCTGAATACTTGAATTATAATACAAATTGGTATCATATATGCATTCAATTTTAAATCAAACATGTGAGGAAACGGTTGCTATTTCTGGTGTTCCAGGATGTTTTAGAGACATCCCCAAGCCTATTCCGTCCCGGTCCTCATCCGTGGTTGGAAACTGCGTATAGTTTTCCGTCTCGCATCCTAGTTTATTATAGTTTTCTCAGTTTAGTTTTATTTTATTTTGTTCTATGATTTTTAGGAGTTGAACACTATACTATTTTTCCCATTGGGTTTTCTTACTTCTTAGTGAGGTAATGCGCTCACATTTAGAGATAATTTTGAAATTATTGTAATATTAGAAAATTAAATTTAGTTCTAATTGGATTAAATTTGATAAGTTTATATAAGGCAGATTCATTCAAGTATTCAGCCAATTTTTGGATTGATTTACTTGGATGAATTTGGCCATCATTAAGGTCAAATTAGGAATTTTAGTTTGATATGGTCTTTACATCTTAAATCTGTCGTAAGTCATTTCATTTTCTGAAAGGAATTACCGAATCCTATTTTCTTTATGTTTTGATGGCCTAACTATAAATAGAGGGATCCTATCAATGAATTTTCATATATTTTATACATCATATATTACGAACTTGAGTTTATATTCTTTGCTTGTTAATAATTAAACCGTTAGGTTTGTTTCCATTATAAATTAGTGCTTAGAACCGTTGGATTCTTTATGTTAATTTGGTGCAACTAGAGCTTGGGTTTCAGAGGAATTCATCCCTTGTGTTAGTGGAGATCATAAAGTTGTGTTTTTTTATATTAAACTTTGTCTATGTCTTCTTGATTTCAAGAAGGTGCTATGATCAAATTTTATTTAAAATGCTTCTCAAAATTCCGCAATCCATTGTCTCTGCAAAGAGATTAATATCGTCATAAACTTTCATGTCATCAAAAGTTTAGAAAGATTTTGTTTTCTTCAAAAATAAAATACCACGTTTAATTTGTATCTAGTCTCTTCAGCGGTGTTGCTAATTATTTTGTGCTTGTATGCGGCTACCAAACATGTAATGTGCACTATTCCAATTGAGATAATGTATAAATTAAAATCTAGAGGCTCTAATGAACACATATTAGTTATTGATATAGAATTTTTATGTGCAAAATAAATAATTTGAAGGTTCAGTTGAATATATTGAGTTGACTATGATTCAAGTGTTTTTATTTGTTTATATTTATTTTTATGCATTTATAGATTGAAACTAGTATTCACAATTGTATTTTATAGTCACAATATTTTTAGCCTTAAGACGTTCGTCAAGATGCACTTGTATTCTCGTTGCTATTGTACATGCATTTAGCTAAATCGGTTTAACAGTGACAATTTATATTGTTATTAAATCATAAAACCAGTAACAACTTGGGTTCACCACTTAATCATTTTGATTAGTCTCCATTTGTGAAAAATATTTTTGGAGCATTATTTTTTGTCATGACTAAATATAACCTTTTACTAGACAAGGCAGGTTTATTAGTGACGGACTATTAATGATAACTACTTTTATCAGTATAGCAGTAAGACTATTATTTTATTGGTAAAGGTACTCTTTGTATGATGAAAATAAAATAAAAAAAAATCGTCAATGGACCTTTTAACAACAGTTCTCCGATGATGTTTTTTCGTTATTCTTAAAGAATTTTAGTGATGTCGTTTGTACTTATAGTGACGGATTTCTTTCATCACTATTAGTAATTTTTGTTGTAGTGATAACTGAAAAATCTACTATATTATAAGACAAAAAAGATCATACCTCTAATGGACTAAAGATATCACACTATTTGTTGACTATATCTTAAACACAGTTCATAGATTCCTGTAAGTTGAAAAATTAAGTAGGAACCTGATATCGTGTGAGATATTAGAAGTGAATTCTAATTAACTAGGGTGACCTACTAGATGATATGTTACCAATGAAATACATATTCATGCTCTTTTACCTGGTTGACAATGTTTACGTAAGCATCACCTTAAAAGACCACATTCGTTCCCCTCGATATGCTCTCCTGAAACAATGATGATGGGTTATGTCAATCACACCATGGTCGTTAAATTATCAAGGAAAAAGTTGATCAAAGTTGTAAATTTGTAGCATAAACAAAAGAACTTTAAGAAAAGCTAAGACTACTAGTTTTCTAAGAAGGAAAAAAGGTTCTAGATCTTGTATAAGGTAACTTAACCCTTGTAATGAAACTTAGCAATTAATACTTTAACTTAATTTTACCACTAGACACTTCATAAATAAACAAAATAGACCTCTATCTAGGTGGATAAATTAAGAACTTACATAGTAATGTTATGCATCTTAGACGTTGCCAAAATTGAGGAAATATCACTAGTAGAAGAAAATACTTTAAAAGAACATACACATAAGAATAAGAAAATTATCTAGTGGAAAAAATCATGCTTAAAGATCCTATATTTATTTGCAATTTTTGATTAAAATGCAATAATGTCAATCTAGGTCATTCTACAACAACAATTTTTATGCTTTGCTCAAAAATTTTAAGTACAAACCCCTCTTGACCTTGCACGAATGAGAGCTTCTATGCATTTAAGTAGTAGAGTTATGCATGAAAAAATAATGTTTTAAGCCATCCTTCAGAACTAATGTTCAACTCTCTTTAACAAAACATAAGTTGAAACACGCAACAAATGAAAAGAGTTGAAAAATAGAAGCATCCAGCACTTGTTGCAGCACTGAATGCTATGGTTACTATCATTCACTCCAAAAAAGATGATAGCAATATGCTTCCTATATGATGGTGTAATTAACTATAAGAGTGATGCAATGCCAACGTAGCATAGGTTAAGAACGGATCTTAGGTGTTGAACTTGGCTTTAGAATAGGCAAAGAAATAGGCTTATGGTTGTAGATAGGAAAAACTATGGAAACTTAAGGAATCAAAGATAAATTTAAGAATCACTTCTAAACCCTTGGCGTCACACCTCGGGATCTTTTAGGCATCGCACCTAAAAGTTAAGTTGCATCACACAACTCATAATCACAATGTCAATCGCAAGAAATTATTAAACTCAGTCTGTGTGAATTCCTCAGAGAGAGTTACATTATTTATAGTTAAAACGTATTCCTATTGGAAAAGGAATTTCCCTCTAATATTCCTAAACAAAAAATGTTCATTCTAAAAACTAAAATGAAACAAGAAAAACTATTATCAAATTAACTCACATTCTGAAAATAAGAAACTAACAAATAAAAATCTTTTAAACCTATGAAGTACTATTCCCGATTACTACACACATGAATAATTTTTTTTGGAAAATAACTACCTAGGTTCTATTCTCATTCCTCATCATTCTCACCGACTTGAAAAATCTCAACAATGACGAGTTTAGTTATTGATCTTCTCATAAAAACTAAGGATTATAGGTTGCAATTCAGAACCAGTAAACCATGTACAATCTTCACATTGATGTCCTTTGCAACGAACTAAATTCATTCAACGAACTAGATATTTTGGACCATACACTAGCTTAGGAGATTTTATGAGTAGTGGAGTTTTGGTCATCATTTTCTAAACTTATTTTAAAACTTTGACTGTGACCTTACTCTTTTGAAATTCACGTTCTTTCAAGTGATTTGTTATAGGAGCCATGATAAAGCTGAATACATGTATAAACATCGTATGAAATGTTGCCAATCCATGAAACTTTGAACCTCATGTATTGAAGTGGGAACTAGCCACTCAATTGTGGCATGGACTTTGTCAGGGTTAACTTATATGCCTTGATCAGAAACAACAAAACCTAAGAAAACTACACTTGAGGTCATGAAACTGCATTTGTTTATATTCACATAATATTTTTCCCAACGCGGAACTCTAAGTCCTTGGTAGAGGTGATTAAGGTGATTTCCTTGCTTTTGCTATTAGTGGGACACCTCAAAAAATCAAAATCACCAAAACAGATGAATAATTTTTAACCTAGCAAACTAAAAGATGTATAGCATGACTGCATGATAACCACCAAGTAGAAGAAAATTAATATGAATTTCAACTGCAAACAAAATAAATCATCTTTGAAAATGGCAAAATTTATCATTTTTGATTAAAAATAAGGTAAAAATGAAAGTGACAGTAGAAGGACTAACCATTAACAACATTGGCAAACTCCGTATGATCATCTTCTAGATCATAATCGCCAATCTGAAAAGGAAAAGGATTGATACATATACACCACTAATTATAATAATAAAAAGAAGAAGAAGATACATATACATAACCTCACATAAAAACTCTCACTATACCATGGGAGAAAGAGGGAGAGGGGAGCACAAAATTATGCAACACTAAAATTGTCGGAAATGAAACTCCCAAAGTACTTAATTCAAAACTTTAAGGTTGTTGTAATCTTGCATGTTTATTGTTGTTTGGCAATAATTTTTTTGAAATAAAGGAATTATAAAAATCAATAGCATTTAGTGAATCCAACAAATCCAAGAAGAATTTAATGCATGAATTATGTAATGTTAATGAATGGATACACGTGTTTGTTTAATAAATCATTTAACTATTTTATATAGGTATTATACATTTATAATATGGGAATTAATTAAATTCTCACTCGTTACATGACATATATTATCATCATCTCCCGGCACTCTATAAAAGAAATTCTCCCATTCTCATTGTTGACACAAATTGGCCTCAGGGATAGTATTGTCTTTTTCGTCATTTTTTTTTAACAATTCTGGATGATTTCCTCCTTAACTCCTTTCCTCCGTCTCACTTTTTCTACCTGCCCGTCCGAGAAAGTAGGCGGAAAGCTCTGCCTCTGTGTCAGCATCTTCATCGTTTTGTCCGCCAGGTGTCTGCATCCTCTCATCCACGGTGGTAGCGTAAAACGACGTCGTTTTGCGGTGCTGACTTTCACCTTGTTCCTCTTCTTTTTGTTGCGTCAGCTTCTACTCGGTCTTCGACTTCATTTTACCCATAGGTGATCTACCTTCCTCTGTTTCTACTGTGGGTTTCCTCGTTTGAATTCTGAATTTCCTCTCTTTCAATTCGCAATTGCTCAGTATCCTTAACTATGGTTCTCTTTTTTGTGTTCTTTTACAAACCCGGAGGACAAGTCATCTAGAGTCCTCTGTTTCTGCTGTGGGTTGCCCCTTATGTTCCCATTTTGAATTTCTCCTCTTTCAATTCGCAAGTCCCCAGTATCCTTAACTATGTTTCAAATTATTTTCTCTTCATTTACAGACACTCATAAAAATTCCGATGGAGGTTGGTCATCAATCGCATAGAAATGGTCAGAAGAGAAAGGCGTATGCTGAGTTATCACCTGAGGGAAGAGAAGAATTGTTGCAACGGAGGAGAGAGGAGGCTGCATTAAAGCGTTCCTCTAAGTCAGCCCAGGCTCAAAGGCTGGATGATATTGGTATGTTTTCTCCTACTCATTGTATTTTTTTTCCCAGATGTGGATGACAGAAGAGGTGTTTGTAGAAGCTTTGAACTCCGTTCTCTATTTCTTGAATGTTGTCAGGGCAAATTATATGTTATCAGTCACTGAATGTGAAACTATAAGTAGGCATGTTTGTAACATTGTTGAGTAGAAATTTTAGTTTCAGATTATGTATGTTCATAATTGAACACAGTTGTGGCTTTTATCATCTTTAATATGCTCCTACATTATGTATACACAGATTATGTGTATTCAGTACTGATTTCCTCCTACATTAATATGCTGTTATCATCTTTAACATATACTATAATTCTGAGGTTGTTCTACAGTGAACCTACATCTGATAGCAAGTTATATATGTTACATGGATGATTAGGGGGTTTTGATTTGTGGATAGTAACTTATCTATGTTAGATGGATCATGGATGATTAGGGGATTTTCATTTATGGGGCTGCTGTGGTTGTGAGAATTTTGCAGTTATATGTTAGATTCTTATAGTTGTGCTGCTACAATTTGTATATAGCAGGTAAGTCATTTGGAATTAACAAAATGGGGAGATTAATAAAATGTAAACAATCAATTTTGTTGATGAGATTTACTTGTGTTGTAACAAATTAGTTTAGCATTTTCGAGAAGGAAATTAATCCAAATATTGATGAATTTGGACAGATGAGACAACTTTTGGGCTATGCTAAATTTAACCGTTTAGTATTTTGTCATTTAATTGATTCTCAAAAGCTTAGAAGAAATATGATTCCAATTATTTGCAGCCATGAAGAAAGAATTGAAGGACCAAACATCCCCCCCCCCTTTTCAAATTGGCCCAAAACCTATTAATTTCTTCCTTTGTGCTGCCAAATCCCGCATAAAACTTTGTACGCTGCATTCATAGAGCAAAAATCACTGGCCATTTTGGTCGCGTCAGTCTAACTTGGTTCAAAGCTCTAATAAGACCTCAGAATTATGAAATTTGCAACTTACCTCAAACCCAACTCAGATTATTATGTGGTTTTGGTAGGGTCGCAGAAACAAAAAATGATTTCCTTGTTTGCGATCACACCTATATGCATCTTATTCTGCTATATTGATCTTTGTAGAACTAATTAGTTGTCTACAGATTTTGTATCAGCTCTATATGCATCTTATTCTACTATATTAATCTTCGTAGAACTAATTTGTTGTATACAGATTTTGTATCAGCTCTATGGTGATGTTTTTTGTCTGTGTAGAGCAATTTTAATGTAGCATTACAATATGTATGACCTCCATGTAAATATAGCAGTAAAGCATAGATGAATAACATGTATAACAGTTGCAGTAAAACTGTGGTCATAGTTATATGTTTTTAATTTCTTTGACTATCGACTGAGATAGATGTTTTTGGTTTATTTTTACCCACGTTTTGGTTTTCAAAACAATAAAGAAATGCTTTTAGGAGTTAAATAACGACTAGGGCAGATTAGTATTTACTGTGTGAATTTGTTTGCTAACTGCACACAACGTCCTACGTGGCAGTGCAATTTTTGGGCAGGAGATGGTTCGTTAAATCCCTTCTACTGTATATTGGAAATTGTTGTATGAACTTCAGATAAAGACAAATCATAGCGGTAGGTCTCATTAGTTACACTTACAAGTATCTCCAGTTTGATGTCGTTTTACATTTTTCAGGAGTTACACCTTCTCATAGTGACCTTAATTCAAAGAGAAGAAAGACTTATGCTGAGATGCCTATCGACAAAAAAATTAAATTGCTCAAGCGAAAAAGAGAGCAAGCGGCGCTGAGACGTTCATCTCAAATAGGCAATCAACAGTGGGTGGCAGGTTTGTTTATAGAATTTAAGAGTTTTAAAATTTTCCTTTGTCTATAATCAGCTATTTAAATTCAGCAGTGTAAGATCATAGAAATCAGATTAAAGGGAGGGAAAAAATATAGCTCTCTTGTAACGTTTCAGTTAATGCTGGCGATGGTAGCGATGCAGATGCTCTGACATCATCATCTTCTTCTGATGATAATCTTTTAATTATTGAATCATTTGGTCTTAGTCTCCAACAGATTCAAAATCTCCGAGCTCGCTCTAGAGGTCGGTTTCTATTTACCTATTGTGTTCCTTTTAAGCTTATAATTATCGGAAACTCAGCTGCTTTGGATATTTAAGCTAAATTATTGTTGCTTCTGAAATTTCATTTCCTCAGTAGAGTGGATTACATGCTGTGACCTTATAAATTCATCAGATTTCTACCTTGCGTTAATTTCATATTCTGTTTATATTGCTATCATGTGTTAAAAACTTCATTTAAGTAATTACTATGCCGAATCCTTCAGGATTCCTGCTAACTGGGGTGTGCTTGCACCAACCTGTCCTCTCAACTAAGGGACTTGTACCCAGGAATTACTTGATCAAACTAATCCTGCGTTTGTTAAAATTCATGTTCTTCAAATATTATTCATTGAATTGTAAGAATAGGTTCTGCTTGGTAGGTATTTTTTCCTTTCAAACTACAAATTTAGAAAATATGGTAATAGTATATATTAAAAAAATGAGCAAAATGCTTTGGCTTAAATAATTATCCCTTTATTCAGATTAGATATTATGAACAATTGGTAGAAAAAATTCAAAAGAAAACAACCAAAGTGATATTGCTTCTAACAATAAAACAATTTGAATAAAATAATATGCCATTCTTGCTTAAGAGAGTAAGCAGCGTTAAAGAGTTCATCTCACACAGTTCATCAAGACCTGATGGCAGGTTTGTGTGTATAATTTTAAATTGTCTTCATATATCTCTTTATTATATAACAAGCCATTTAAATTAAATAATCTAAACTCATGAAATGCAGGTTCAAAGAAGAAAAGTAAAACATCTATTGATGGTTGTTCGTCCAATGATGCATTCTTTCAAGCAGGATCTTCTTCTGATTCTCATATGCCAATTATGAGTTCTACAATTCTCGATAATACAAGGGATGGACAACGATCTCATACCTCCGCAGGTCTGTTTAGGTTTTTTTATCATTACTGCTGCATTGTTTTGTATCAGATGTTTATTTTATACATGGGATAGGCTGCCCTGCTCTGCAGCAATTAATATGCAATAACTTTCCGCATCTACTCAATTAACAAATTTTTAGTTGCTGTTGTATCCTTATGGAAGTTTTGAGACTTTTAGACTTCATATTAAACTCTACGGTTCCATGTGTCGTTTCACAAAGTAGTCGTATGCTGATATAACATGAGATTAAATTGCTGACTGAATTGTAGCTGGCTGAAAGATGTTCTTTATTTTTTTACTCTTTAATATTTGATAGAAAATTGGAGTCTAGAATTTAAGGAAGAATATGCTATACATCTTGTCTAAACATCATTTGAGAAGATCTATGTTGATCACTAACTAGAGGTAGGTCTTATATGCCAATAATTGTACATAATTTTTTTCGACGATACTGGGATCTTATTTCATCCTTCACTGGAAACATATGGTGTTTGTCTGTTGAAATTGGTGTGAATTTTCAGTTGAGGTCTGTATTTCTTCAGGTAGAGTTGGCTAGCTAAAACCAGCTCGACGTACAAAGTCTAACACATAAAAACTTTAGACCACTTTAAAGCGATCCTTTTTCAGTTTCAACATGAATGCATAATTTGAGAGAGCAGGGTCTTGGTCTCCTCTCTGGAATTAGCATCATCGGGAGAAAGGAAATTTTTCTTCTTTTCAAATTCACATGGTCTTACCATGGTGCAGCTTATGTACAAGTTTTGCAATTTAGGGAGTAAAACTGGCAAGAATACTTCAATGGCTGGTCTCTATGCATGAGAAATGTTAAAATTTGTGTTTGCATGATTCTTAATTTTGCCTCATAACTTGAAAAATTTAAAGATTCAGCTTGCAAATATTTTTTAAACATTCAGATAGCAAACTTCTCACAGGTTCTGCTTCTGTTTATTTTGAGGAGCAGAGGAATTCTATATTTTACTAACTTAATATTCTGGCTTATTTTGTCAAACAAATGTGAGGTGTAATATAATTGTTAATTTCAGATGAGTTACTTATTTTTAAATTCTTTACGTGTTTTATCTCCATGCATTTCAGATTTTTCATCAACAGCCTCAGTTTAAATTCTTCCTTTCTTTAGGTTTACCAAAGAAGAGAAAGTATAAAAATATTGCCCTGGGAAATTTTATTCCAACCTCTGCTCAAACATTACCTGTGGTGCCTAATTGTACTCATTGCAAGGCAAAGAGATTGAAAGGAGAGTCAAATCTTTTCTGCTGTTCTGGAGGGGAAATTTTCTTGCCATCTGTGCCGATGCCTGACCTATTAAAAGCTCTATTTCTTGGTCAGACGCCGCAATCTGCCCATTTTAGGAAGAATGTTCGGACCTACAACAATAACCTAGCATTTACAACTTTGAGTGCTGGTTATGATCGCAACTTAACCTCTAATGCAGGTGGCATTTATACTTTCAAAGTTCATGGTCAAATGTATCATTACCTAAAACCTTTGAAAGATCCCGATGGACTTGAACCTGCTGGTGTTCAGCTTTATTTTTATGACACTGAGTTTGAGTTGGAAAAGAGGATGAGGTCTGATTGTGCTGACAAGTTCGATGAGCCAACGATGAAATTATTGATGGATATATTGAAAGATAATCCTTATTGTCGGTTTTTTAAGCATTTGAAGAATGTGGATAGTATCGAGACAAAGAAAATTGTTCTAAATGCAGACCCAAAACTTGATCAGAGACGATACAACATTCCAACCACGTCACAAGTTGGCAGTATATTTGTTGAGCCTTTCGAGGAAGACACTGAGAGGACTGTACCTGTTCAAGTGTACACTTCTGATGGGAAAATTTTACGCATAAAGCATTATTATGGATGCTACGATCCGATGCAATATCCTTTAATTTTTCCAAGGGGCCAATCAGGCTGGCATTTGAACATTAAAAGGATTAGGAAAAGGCATATGGTACATCAAAATTCTGGAGCTCAAATGTTGGTCTTCGATTGTCCTGAATCTTTAATAGATTCCGAGAGCAAAGGTGTCTAACGAGTTTTTACATTTGACTGTTGTATTTTTTGGGGTTTTTAACCACTTTTATTGCTGCGTATTTACCTTTATCTTTTCTTACAGTTGTCAGAGATGGGAAAAAAACAAGGATGCAGTTACCGCAAGGGAATACTACTGCTATAAATTGCAAATGAGGCCAGATGATGAATCGATGTTTCTGCATGTTGGCCGTCTATTGCAACAGTTCGTTGTTGATGCTTATATCAAAATAGAAACCAGCCGGTTGGAATTTTTGAGGGACAACCAAGGGCAATTTCGTACTGAAATGGCACAAGGTGTTGTGGATGGTATGGATGTTGGGTTAACAGAGGGATCTGCACTTGGTCGTCGAGTTGTACTTCCAGCATCATTTATAGGCGGTCCTAGAGATATGCGACGTAGGTATCTTGATGCCATGGCCATTGTCCAAAAATTTGGTAAACCTGACATATTTCTAACTATGACTTGCAATCCTTATTGGCCAGAGATTCAAGAAAACCTTTACTTTGGTGAGACTGCAAATGATAGGCCAGATTTACTTGCTAGAGTTTTTCGCGCTAAAGTTCACCAGTTGAAAGATGACATTGTTGATAAGGAGATTTTTGGTGCTGTACAATCTTTGGTGTATGTTATTGAGTATCAGAAAAGAGGTCTGCCTCACTGCCACATGTTAATAATTCTAAAACCTGGTTGTAAGCCTTTGGGACCAGATGCTTATGATAGAATTGTTTGTGCTGAACTACCGGATCCAGAGAAAGAACCACATCTTTTTCGTATTGTCAGCAAAAACATGATGCACGGACCCTGTGGTAAGTTAAATCCTAGAAGCCCTTGTATGAAGAATGGTAAGTGTAAATTTGGATTCCCTAAACCATTTAGACAGTCAACATATCATGCGGAAGATGGTTATCCATTATATAGAAGGAGAGATGATGGCAGGACAGTTACCATAAAAAAACATGCTCTAGGAAATAATTGGCTTGTTGGCTATAATAAATACCTATCTGCGACATATGATTGTCATATAAATGTGGAGATTTGCTCGAGTTTTCGCCTTATCAAGTATGTTCATAAGTACATATTTAAGGGCAGCGACCGAGTTGGCTTTGCATTACAGGGTGGTGAACAAGATACAGTGATTGATGAAATAAAATTGTATCAAGATGGCCGGTGGATTGGTCCGTCTGAAGCAACCTGGAGAATATATGCTTTTAAATTAAACTATATGAAACCTGCTGTTTATTCTCTTCAAGTCCACTTACCAGGTCAGCAATATATTACATTTCACAAGAACGCCGCTCTTGAGTCGATTGCTGCAAATGAGTTCCTTACTCGAACTACGCTGACGGGTTTCTTTCAAATGAATAGATATGACCTCAATGCAAAGGAATTGAAGCTCTTATATAAAGAATTTCCGGAACACTTCGTGTGGTCAACATTGAAAAGGACTTGGGCGAAGAGGAAGTATAGAAATGTTATTGGCAGGTTGGTTGCAGTCAGCCCTAGAGAGGGTGAACGTTATTATTTAAGACTTCTCTTGTCACATGTTAGATCGCCAACATCCTATGAAGACTTGAGAACCGTGCAAGGAAGTGAATACGGTACTTATAGGGAAGCCGCGATTGCTTATGGTTTACTGAATTCAGATAGTTACATTGAAGATGCCCTAGAGGAAGCTTGTTCATTCCAGATGCCATCAACTTTGAGATCTTTATTTGCTGTTTTGTTGGTCTTTTGCTCACCAAATGATCCGAAGAAATTATGGCTCAGATTTAGACATGAATTGTGTTCTGATTTTCTGAACAAATCAGCAACACAACCCCATCGCAGTGAGACCTTTATAAATAGAAAAGTGTTGAATATTATAAATGATTTTTTGCTTGAAATGGGCAAGGATATTCAACATTACAGTTTGGCAGATGGTATTGCTGATAAATCAGCCGACGAAGTCTTAACACGTGAAATGCTCAGTGAGATGAGTATTGAAATTTTTGATGAGGAATTACAACTGGCTGGTCTATTAAATGTTGAGCAAAGGGTTGCCTATGATCGCATTATGCAAAATGTTATGGCCAATACTGGAAAGTCTTTTTTTCTTGACGGACCTGGCGGTACAGGAAAAACTTTTTTGTACAGAGCTTTGCTTGCGACATTGAGGTCTGAGGGACACATAGCATTGGCTGTTGCATCTTCTGGAGTAGCTGCCTCTGTATTGCCTGGAGGAAGAACTGCACATTCTCGTTTTAAGTTTCCACTTGATTCTTCCGACAATGAAGTTTGTCAATTGAGCAAACAAAGTGGTTTAGCAAAGTTGATAATAGAGGCTAAGTTAATTCTTTGGGATGAAGCGACAATGGCAAAACGACAATCTTTAGAAGCTTTGGATATGTTGCTAAAAGATCTCATGGATTCTAATACTCCATTTGGTGGTAAGGTTGTTCTTTTAGGAGGAGATTTCAGACAAACTTTACCTGTCATACCAGGTGCATCAAGAGATGAAACAGTACAGGCATCCATTGTTTATTCTCATCTGTGGCCAGAATTGGAAAAATTCTCTCTTCAGCAAAATATGAGAGCCTTAAATGACCTAGATTTTTGCTCCTTTTTACTGCGTATAGGTGAAGGGACGGAACATATTGACTACAATGAGGAGGTAGAACTGCCAACTGACATTATAATCCCATATATTGGGAAAGAACAATCCATCCAAAAGTAAGACTTTTTTCCTTTTTTTCACACAGCTCTTCTTCTATATATTGATTAGATTTTTATGAGGGTATTAACCTTGAACTCTTTGCAGGTTGATTGAATGTGTCTTCACTGATTTAAATGCATATGCCTTAAATCCAATTGACATGATAGGAAGGTGTGTTTTGGCTGCAACAAATGCTGCTGTTGACAGCATAAATAGCTTTTTAATTGATGCTTTTCCTGGCAACCCGACATTATATGTTAGTACAGATAGAACGCTGAATGAAAATCATCAGAGTGACCATGAGGATTTTCTTAATACACTCAATCCGAAAGGTTTTCCAGCCCATAAATTAGTACTGAAACCCAATTGTCCCATCATGCTCATCCGTAATTTAAATCCAACTGAGGGACTATGTAATGGAACTCGATTAATTTGTCGTCAAATGTGCCAATCTACCATTAGGGCTGAGATAGCTTTTGGCCTTTTCAAGGGCAAACAAGTCTTCATTCCTAGAATACCAATTATTTGTGACCAAGGCAGTAAAACATCCATCCCATTTAAAAAGTTTCAGTTCCCTGTGAAAGTATGCTTTGCTATGACAATCAATAAATCCCAGGGGCAAACATTAGACTTTGTTGGACTATATTTAGAACAGCCCGTCTTTTCCCATGGTCAATTGTATGTTGCTTTATCTCGAGCAAAAACCTCTAAATCTGTCAGGGTTCTTTTGACACCTCCAACATTTGAAGAGTCGAGGGTAAATAATAAAACTAAAAATATAGTTTATAAGGAGATTTTTGAGCGGCAGTAGCTGCTATACTTTTGTTTATTTTGTTATCCCCATTTTTGGATCTGCAACATTTTGCCTTTTTCTGTTGCCTATTTTGTGACTTATGGGTTGATGTTATCCTCTCATTTTGGATCTACTGTATTTTTTCACAACTTAGTTCTATATCGTTATATCCCCCAAAAACAAACACTGAATCTGTCAACGTCCTTATCCCATGTTGACCATTTGAAATTATCTTCTTCATTTTCTGCTCCCTGTTTTTGGATCTGCAGCATTTTGCTTATTGGCTTGCAAATTTTGCAATCTGCGAATTCATGTTTAGATCTGCAGCTTTTTTGTCTGCTGCTAATTTTCTACTCCCCAATTTTGGATCCGCAGCTTTTTGCCCTTTTATGCTGCATATTTTGCAATCTACGAGTACATGTTGTGTTCTCATTTTGAAGTTGCTGGAAGTTTTTAGACACAACTGATTTCAGAAATTCCAGGTATTTCCTTATTCCATTTTCTGTAGATATCCTTATAAACATGGTTCAAGTCAAAATCATCAAACACAATCAATCTTACAAATATTAAAGGATAACATTTTTAATGACTTTTTTTACCTCAATACTAACTT
>JAUOBV010591289.1:0-24902 GCA_032360425.1 Rubia occidens
GTTCGAGGATAGAGCTAAGCCTTCAGAAGTCTGCAGGCTAAAGAAAAGTCTCTATGGTTTAAGACAGAGCGCCTATCGGTGGCAGCTCAAGTTTAAGACAGTCTTGGAAAGCATCGGATTCAAAGCCTTGAACTACGCAGAGTCAGCTTATATCTCCACAGGACCAGGACCACGTATTGTCATTTTGACATATGTGGACGATTGTGTCATCTGGACAACTGACATCTATGCTAAAAACGAAGTCGTGCGACAGCTTTCAAAAGAATTCGAACTCACCGATTTGGGGGAGATTTCGAAATTTCTTGGAGTACAGATCTCCAGAAACTCAGATGGAAAATACAGCTTGTGTCAACGACGTTACATCGAAGTGCTACTTGACAGGTTCAAGATGCAAGATTGTAACCCTGCAGTAACCCCTATGGATCCTGGAGCGTTAAAAACGCTAACAGTCAAGCATGGACCACTTCTCAAAAATGAAATTCCACTTGACGCGCCATACAGAGAAATTATCGGCGCTTTACTTTATTTAAGTACACATACTCGGCCTGATATTGCTGTTGCAGTCAACATTCTATCAAGGCACGTAAGCAATCCCAGAGAATGTCATTGGGAAGCTTCAAAAAGAATTTTAAGGTACCTCAAGAAAACAAAAGATCACGAACTCTTACTCAACCCAACAGGCTCCACTCTAAAAGTGGCTAGCGACAGTGACTGGGGTGGTTGTGCAGACAGAGTCAGTATCAGTGGATACACGCTTTTTATTTCAGGTGCTCTTGTCGGCTGGATGTGTCAGCGACAAAAATCAATCACACTCTCCAGCACTGAAAGTGAGTTCGTAAGCTGCTCGACTGCAGCCAGAGAAATTTCCTGGTGCAGAGACATTCTACAGGAATTAGGCTTCGAACAAAAAGGAGCAACGTTTTTACAGTGTGATAACTCAGGCGCTTCTGATTGGTCAGAAGGCGAAAAATCCGGATATTTTCGAAAAACGAAATATTTGGATATGAGACACCTCTATGTTCGAGGTTTGGTCTCTGATGGGTTAGTCAAAATGGAGCGAGTATCGACGAAGGATCAACTAAGTGATTGCCTCACAAAACCTTTGCCGGCTCCAGCTATCCAAATTTCGATAGATCGTTTTAATCTGAAGGAACAAAAGATATTGGAAAACTATATTCACAATGATGGGCGAGAAGACGAAATGTAATTCATTTCATCTTCAGCAGTGTTTCGTGCTCAAGAATCAGGTGATGCTTATCACCCGATGATGGGTATTGAGGTATACACAAAGCCAAACAGTTTCACAAATTATTTCCAGTAGAAAGAGTTCCACTAAGGAACTCATCAATCTTTTTTTCAAATTTCAAATGTTTCAAATCAAAGGGCGCTTCAAAAGGCGCAACCTATATATTCAAGACTCCGATTGAGTCGATATTCAAACGGCAAAAGAAACAAGGCCTATGCCATGTAAGCCGAACCGCAGCTATTTTTTTCAATGCGAGTAGAATCATTAGGATGATTACTCAGCAGGAACTTTTTTATTTGCTGTGCTTTAGGCACTTTTGCTACTTTCTAGTTTTCGTATGCACAGTTGTGCAATCATATAAATACTTGCAACTCTCTGCTCCTTTGGAGAGAGAGCCAAGCTTGACAAAAACAATACAAGCCAAGGAAGGTGAAAAGCCCTCCACAGCGATAAGCGAATAAGCACCTTCAGCTATCTGAAGTGCCAAAGGTGAGACCTGTCTTTTATCTTACTATTCTATTTTTAGCTCTTTGAGCAACTAAGTCAAATAGAATTTTTGCGCTCCATCAGGTTATGAGCCAGCGCAGTTAACTAAGACAATTATCCTAAGCAAGAATTCGCTAAACGAATAACTCAAAATATTCAAAATGTCCGCAAAAGAATCTCATCGTTCGAAGATGATGCCAAAGTTCCAAGGAAGGAACAATGAAAATTGGCTAATGTTTGCTCAACGGCTCAAGGTCGTTTTAAAAGCTGAAAAAGTGCTCAAGGTCGTTCTAGGAGAAGAAACCAAGCCAACTTCAAATACAATAGCAGCAACAGCAGATTTGGACAAAGAAATTGAAAAATTTGAAGATCGTGTGGACAAGGCTATAGACCTTATCGTGCAATGTCTAGGTGACAACGCGATGAAGGTATGCATGTCCGTAGTTCACGACCCAAAGTTGATGTGGGAGAAGCTTGAGGAAGCTTACTCAGACACATCCGGTAACACCAAAAGGTTTTTGTGGGACAATATCCACGCTAAAAAGTTTACCGGCAAAAAGGAAACCATGACAGATCACATAGCTGAACTTGAACTTTATTTCAGTCAGCTCGAATCTATGGGAGTTCCAAAAGACGATAGTCTACAGATATCAATCTTGCTAGAAAGTGTGGCGATCAACCCTGAATACAGTCAGCTGGTTGAGATGCTACGAGTCTCAGGTGAAGACCAGCAGACCTGGAAAATAATAAGCCGTGGCCTTATTACTACATACACCGCTAATATGAGACGCAAGAAAGCAAAGAATGACGAGCCTCAATCATATAGGAAAGGCTCAGCAGCAGTAGCAGGTGGCCAAAAGAGGTTCACTAAGAAATGCTCTCACTGCAAAAGAAATGGGCATGTAGCCGATAGGTGCTTCAGAAACCCAGAATCCGAGTCCTGCAAAGGAGAAAACTTTGGATCGGTAAACAATGACCCCAATAACAAGGGAGAAGGCTCGAAAAAGCAGAAGAAAAAGAAACCTGTTCTTGCAATGGCCTTTGCTAATATATGCAATGAAGACTACTCAGAAGACTTAGAAGACTTTATTCTCGATTCTGGAGCTAGTCATCATATTTGTGCAGACCTGTCACTTTTTCACAGTACGTCGAAAATTGATGACATGGAGATCACACTGGCAGACGCATCAGTCGTAAATTGCGACACTGTCGGAAAAGTCGATCTTATGCTCGATTCCGAAAATGGAGATCCAGTCTGGATCAGGCTAAACGATGTTTTGTACATCGAAGAAATGTGCATGAATTTAATTTCACCGGCAGTGCTTGACGATCACGGTATTTCCACGATCTTCGGAAATGGCACTTGCAAAATGGTGCACATCAAAAGTAACGAGCTAATTGGAACAGCTTCCAAAGATAACTCGGGCGGTTTATACAAGGTTCACGGGCACGTGAAAAGAAACCTTGGTAAAGGATCAGCCAATATAGCCTCTGGCTTAGAACTGTGGCACAAAATACTTGGAAACCTGCCTTACAGAGCTGTAAAGAGCATGGCCAAGCGCACAAAGGGTATTAATCTCGAAGATAAGCCCGAAAAAATCGACTGCACTGATTGCGTCGAAGGAAAAAGCAAAAACGGATCGCACAAAGGTTCTCTTACAAAGTCATCTAATGAGAAGGGTAGCGTAGTCTATACCGACGTTTGTGGGCCGTTTCCTACCCGAACTTGGGTGCAAAGGAAAATATTTTATTACATTCACAGAGGCAAAATCACGATATTTGCACGTGAAAATACTGCAAAAGAAATCTCAAGTGGCACAGGAAATCAAAAATTATGTAGCTCTCATGGAAAGGCAGCATGGCCATGCGCCGCGGGGACAAAAACGCACTTTACGGATTGAATCAATCCGTCAGAACATCGATTTTGGCCCGTTTTGCGATACGGTTTGAAATCGACGTCAGGACTGATGGAACTGTACAGTCCAGACGTTGTTTTAGAACAGTTTTTCCGGACTGTACAGTCCGGTTGGAAACGTACAAAACACTCCCGGCCCGGATTGAAGAGCATGTAAAACATGCTTTGTTGTAACGGGATGATCGGAAAATGGAATCCGTTTTACCCCCTGGGCTAATTTCCATGCCTGGGACGCACTATACTGTACTGTACCTGTGATTTAGTGACACAAGTCCAGACTTGAGTGACATTAAAAACACTAATTGGGGGGTTAACGAAGGACAATGTACTTGCGAGAGGAAGCTTTATGCCAGGTTGCTCTTTGACGAGAAGAGTTCAGTCGAGACGCATAGGCGAGGCAACGCAGTTGCTGGGATTCCGGCCCCCCGCAATAGCCCCTACATGAAATCTTATGGGTAAATCATTCCTGCTCTTTGACCCGTAATACTAATATTCCGGGTCGCGACCCGTAAAGCATACAAGTATAATGTATTCGTTACGGGTGGCGAACCGGACTTTTAATATTCCGGGTCCAATTACATAGTAGGGGATTTACATAAGCAGCTGTATGCACATTTCTGCCGCCACAGTTTTCCATACGGAACCCTGTAACCTGTAGCACACGCAACCTCCTGCAGTTTAAGCATTTGAAATGCCTCCAAAGAAACGAACGCGGGGCCCTGACCGGCAACCCCGCACCAGGAGGCGTCGCGGTGAGTACTACGAGAGCTCAATCCCTGTTCCCAGCCGTCAAGAGCCGACGACTCCGTCTCCCGAAGCTGAACCACTCTTGCTATCAGCAGAAGAGAATTTACAGACTGTAGCGGATCGATCAGATGATGCTTACTTTGACTCTGTAGTGGACGAACATTGGGATGCATTTTTCGAAGATGGGGTTGGTCGTCTGGACGGCCCATCGCCGGAAAAATCTGGAAAGGACTGTGCAGGAGGCGGCGCCGAGAAAGAATACGAAGATGGCGGGAATGACGAAGAAGGCGACAGTCATATTTCCCAACGACGAAATAGTTCGGACGACGCAAGGGATTATTCCCCATCACCAGATTGTGTAGAATTTGATGAACCAGTATCATTTCAAACCGCGACTGGAACGGGTGGCTACACCCCGGAGGGTGAAGATGAGCACAGTGTAAGAGGCAGCGCTGAGGAAGAAGCTGATGATGACGGGAACGACGATCACGGCGACATTCGCCGATCAACAAGCCGAAATATTTTTGACAGCGCGCCTGAGTTTTCCAATTCCGCTGTGGACAACGAACCGGTCGTAGGTCCACATGTCTCGCAGCTTCCAACGGTCAGCGGTACCGGCGCAGGGGCCAGCCTCGAAGAAGATGTTGCTGAACTAGGGGGGGTATTTGGGGCCGAGCTTGGAGCTGAAACGCACGGGCCCGAGAATAGTCTACGAGAAGGACCCACACGTAAGGATGACGGGGCCAAAGTCGATAACTTTCTGAAGCTCTTCTCCCTTCTACTCGGCACCGGCAGCAAGCGGATGACGAGAGTCAACTATCAATCCATGATTAATGTCGTGGCATTCACAGCCGCGTTGTCAGCGAACGGCTCCCTGCCCAGGTGGAACGCGGATGCAGAAGAGGTCGCCGCTGTCTGTGGCCTAAATTCTGCGGGAAAACTGGTTGACCCATTGTTGGGACGACGGGGTGTGTTGCCGAGCTCCAAAACGATCGGTCGTTTTGCAAACGAGATGATCAAGTCCTTGACCGCTGAGTGCTCAATTATACGCACTCCAGTGGATATTTTGAAAGCAGGTGCGCGGGTGACAGCTCGACAGGGCCTACCTGCAGGAGGTGAAGATCTCCTGATGGAGGATGAATCGGACCATGTTCCGACTGCGGAAGTGATTGTGGTCCTCCCGTCGGAGTACGCCCTCCTGGACCTCGCCACAGCTCCCATCCATGCTGGAATGGTTGATCTGTCGAGATCGGGGGTTGACGAAATTCCAATTGTGCGCCGTTCTCGCCGTATGGCATACGGCCCGGAGGCAAGTCTTTACTTCACAGCCCAACCAGGGGGGAACCCCGGGAGCGCACCGAAACGGGCCTATGTCGGTTCCCAAGTCGCTTTCCAGGTCGCAGCGCAAGGTGCGCCTTGTGTGTCAGGCCCATGGAATGCGTTCTGGTCTTCACATGTTGGAACGTCGGCGGGAGAAGAACAATTCCCGCAACTACCAGCATGTTTCCGAGGGCACTTTCAAACGGTGTTCCAAGTCAATGGCGCTTCATCCTGGGAGAGTGCACACGAACAGGCATCACTCCGGGCGGACGCAATTGGGAGGATGGTTTCAGGGGAAACTACTGCTGAAGATGACAGTTGTGGGCTCGTAATGTCATATACACCGGGTACTTCCACACAAGATTTGAAACTGTCCGCGTTGCTGTCCGTGGCGTCGCACACCCATGTACTCGGTCCTCGCCCACGCACTGGTCGCAGAAGCCGTGGATGCTGCATCGAACCCAAGTCCATGAATGAAGTCGCACCGATTCGGCCTGGAGACAAGCTGGCGCTTCTATCCCCCCATGATCCAATTTCAAGCTCATCTTCAGATCTTTCGTCTCACTCAGCCAGGTTGCTGGTAGTCGAGCGATTCCTTAACATGGAGGGTGAAGCGGAGAGGCTTGTTACAGCGATCCATGACCCGGAGAAGTTTGTGACGGCTCTGCAAAGTGAAAGAGCAGGAGCCAATTCGTGCATTTATGGCCATAGCACGGCACCGGAGAACAGGGTAGCCCCGACGGAAAATGGAGATCTTCACTTCTTCGTCCCCTACGCCTCTTCGTCTGGCAGGCCGAATACGCTCCTTGGCCCCCACTTGCCAGTCACAACATTCCACGTCAAGCCGCACAGCTCAGGCGGTGGCCCAGAGTGCATGATCTCGTTTGACGCGGACGGATGCAGACCCGAAAGTCCGACGGAGAACGAGACCGACGACTGTCGCTTTGCGCCTTCATATGGACGTCTAGGTGCTGATCGAGGTAATGAGCCCTACATCATTTACAGAATGGTCCTATACCACGACGGGTTCAAGTCCAGTGAAGGAAAATCTGTATCGTCGGAAGGCATCTACATACTGCCTCTCAACATTCCGAGAGACATGAGGCAGGGGTCTCCCGCTGTCAGGGTGGTCGCATGTACGCCACCCGGAAGTGACGTTCTCACGGTGTTGGATCGTGTGTTGGAAAACATCTATGTCGGAACAACGACAGGGTTTCTAGGCGTTGCTGCGGACGGCACCCTTGTCCGTGTATTTCTGGACCTAGTGGCATGGATAGCGGACACTCCTGCTGCTAACCAGCTCCTGGACGTAATGGGCCACACAGCAGGTGCCCCTTGCCACGTGTGCGTGTTCAGGCGCCTAGAAAAGACAGACTACGGCGGTAGGTACACGAGCACCACCTGTAGCGGCGCTTCATCCAAGGAGATGAGGACACTCGCTCACCACGCTGCGGCGAGGTCGGTTCTCGAGATCTTGCCTGTACCATCTGCAACAGGCGAGCGCTGTAAATGCGAGATCCCGATCCGGACAGCTCAGATCGGAATCAAAACTGTCTTTCCAGAAGGGTCGCGGGCAATGCGTGACATGCCGTTGCACCTGTTTTGCGAGAAGCTGGAAAAGGCGGCCAGAAGTGGCGCCATTCCAAGGGACGCGACCGGCCGAAGGTTGCTATCGGGGTACCTCAACCCATACCGCGCATTGGCGATTGCCCCGGACCATCTGCTGACGGGTATATTTTTGAAGGCTGTCGAAGCGACGTTGAAAATGATGTTGCCTGCCCAGAGATGTGCCGCGAATGCCTTCTTTATTACCCACCTAGGCGCGACTGGGCTCGATGCACAGAGCGACGTCGTCAATGTGGACAAGGGCAGTCTACACTCGATGACTCTTTCAGAGGCGTACGCGTTATCAATTATAGCCGTCCCTGCACTTCTAGCCGGCGTCCTGTCGCCAGAGACCACAGCGACAGACCATGCAGCGGAGAATGAGAGGAGGCGACGGTTGGTTGACCCGCGTGTGACCAAAATTATGGCGGCACTCGAATGTGTGGCCTCCGCGGCCGATGTGATAGGGACTTTCTGGACACCCAGCAATTACATTGTGGAGAGATACAAGGCTCTGTCCACGTCCGTCCCAGACATACATTCAGACCATTCTGCAGCTGAAAGCATGGGGGCGGTGGATGCTTCCGTAGTACAAGCGCGGGCATTGGAGGAGCATGCGACTTTCGTCAGTGGCAAGGTACGACATCACCTTGCAGTACTAGAACGCGTCTTCACGGGCAAGCCACAGCAAGGGTCACACATGCCTGAAGTGATTCCCGGGAATAGACTTGAAGCGGATGCGGAAAAGGCACGAAATGCGGCTGACGTACCCAACGTGCACCGTCTCTTGGAGATGTGCGACATTTTCTTGCAAGACTTTCTCCACGGAGATTTCTTGGCCGAGTTGGCCTTCGAGGCCAAGCACCAACCCTTGAAAAGGGGTATTCAGCGGTCAAACCGACACAAGGCACACATTATCGCAATGAAGGCCGAAGCCCTAAATGATTGGGAGGGGAGATTGGCGGCACTTTACGAAGGGGCCACCGAAGGAGAAGACAATTACGTGCGTGGTTGTATCAGGCTACTACAGGGTCGCCTGGCTCTCGCGCGCAGTGCTTTACAGACGGTCAATGTTGGCGGGACGGGCAATGCCTCCCCTGCCCGTGCAGTCATATCCCAAGAAGACCGGAACGCTGTTATGTGCGCACTTGGACCGGAGGGGCTAGTATCGTCACAGCTGGTTTCAAACGCGCGACAGGTGTTCTCGAAAAATACATCTTGTGACACACAAGTCCGGTTCTACCGACCGAGACGGATATTGGACAACGGCGAAGCTGGTGTAGTGGAGTTTGACCCAGTCGTGGCAGGTCCTCTGTTGCGTGTTTTTCAACTCCGGTCTGAGGAGGTATGCACCACTTTCCCAAGCCGTGCAATGCAGTCCGTCGCCTGCTTCGCGGATAATTTCAGGTCGCACCTGTCGGGGCCATCCCCTGCGGGCGGCTCGACCTCTACAGTAATTGACAAGGAGGTAATGGTGTTTTACAAGTGCGCGTCGTGGAAGGTGCGTTCGAGACAGACGTCGACCCCTGGAGAATCCTCCATCGGAGCTGGAGACATCATCCGTATACACCCGGCCTCCGGAGTCGGAGCAGAAGACGCCTTCTCACACTCGCAGTCATCATCTGGGCTATCGGACGATGGAGCTACGAAAAGAGTCTGGTGTGTGTTGGGCCTGGCCTCGAATGAACCCGGCACCTGCGGCAAAAGTGCGAAACTGGTCCTACGCCCCTGCGAGCAGGTCCCGGTGCAGTTCGAGGGGTACCACCCACAGGCTATGCGGGTAAACTTCGAAGGGGCTATGCAGTCAGCCGTCATCCCTCTTGAGCCTACGGTTATCCGATGCATTGAGCGCGTAGCAGTCATCCCAGACTGCTCAAGCCTGATACCAGGCTCGAGGTGCTGTGCCGTACCGCCTTCAGCAACTGGTATATGGAAAATCAGACACGCGGCAGAATGCCAACCGCTTGGGGGAGGATCGTTTTACGTACGGGACTGCTCATCTGGTTTTCCCCCCCGGCAAGCCTAATTTGTAATGGCTGGTCTCGATTGCCCCAGGCGCGACATATATAGCACCAGTGCTGCGAATCATGTAGTCATCGTATCCTGACATGATATCATGTGAACATACGACCGTGTCAGCTCCACCCTAGGGACAGTCGGACATACCTGAGAACGAAGAACATGAAACGTCCTTCATGCAAGAACCTTTGAAATCAATTAAAAAACATGGATTACCGTACAGTGTCCATGCCCGCCTCGTACTCAGTACCGTACAGTATGAAAACTTATTTCTGAGTACCGTCGTGGAAAGGTGATTTTCTAATTCGCATCATGCCGTTCGCCTCCAGCTTAGCTTGCCACACCTGTCGCACGTGCCCCGCTCCATACACTACCTTACCTTGCGCACCCATCCCTTCACGCGTTTCGAACAACGGTCTCCCACGCTCCCCCAATCCCCTACCTTCACAATGGCAGCTGTCGTCCCGCAAACAAACCCACCCCCGGCAATCGGTGCGACCGTGCAGGTACCACTGCCCGAGTTGCAATTGTACAGTGCTGCACGCAATATTGACAACGCCCATGTAGGCAGGCTGAGCTTGTCCATTCGGGACAGATCAGAAATCAAGGCAGAGCCGATCGCGGTATACTTTGACGATGAGGCGCCCAACGTCGACCCCACCAAACTGGGCGCCTACGTGGTCCTGAACGGCGCACACCGCGTCGAGGCGATGAGGAAGAAGGACGCTTCTGCGAGCGTCCCATGTCTCGTCATCGAGAAACCTTCATCAGCGGACCATTCCTTCCTGCAAGCCACCGCAGCGAACACGAGGGCGGAAACCGCACGGGGGGCAACTTTTTCAGACAAGGTGGAATCAGCGGTGGCGGCGCGGGACATCCTATACTCTGGCCGGGCACCAATCTTGACTGTTAAGATACTGAAAAAGACAGCGAAAAAGGCGAAATTCACGCTGCCATTGTTCTTAAGAAATTCTGAAGCTCACCAGGTGTTCAACACCTCACGTGGGATCAGGTGGTACACACGTCCCGAGCTCGCTCTCCGCTCCGAGTCCGGCATTGACACCCGTCCATACGAATGCTTCCTCGCATTGAGTGACCGGTCCACGGAGTTGCAAGCGCTTGTCAACGGAGAAGAACGGCAAATGTACTGTCGGTCGGATGCAGCAGGACCCTCTGCGGGGTTCCGGACGCGTGACGTGTCGCTGGTGTACGCGGTTGTCAATGTGCCTGTTTTACAGGATACGAAAAGGCAGGACAAGCTTCCCGCAGTACTATACCTCCTCGTCGTCGCAAAGCTGTTCACTATCAGTGACGGGGAGGAAAACTCGGCGGTATTGGGAGTAACGGCTGTGGCACCTGCCCGTCCTTCGAAGAGAGCGAAGAAGAATTTAGACGTTATCGCAGTGCGCAGTGCGGATTTTGGACAGCGGAGCGCGTGGTTGAAGTCCCCCCTTAACAAGGCGGACAAGGTGAGGCCGGCGCTGGTACTGGCGGCACGCATCGAGCATGTCATCCTTGCGTTCGACTACATCGCAGGTCGATGCGGCTTCCCCTCCGCAGAGAGGATGATTCTGCCAATTTTGGCATGGAACGGAGACGAGATGCAGCTGTCGGTGTTGCCCGTTGGTAGGACTAGGAAAGTCTCTGCCGGTTTGTGGTGGACGCTGTACGGTTCGAAGGTGGTCACGGCGGAGGAGATCGAAGCGGGTCGGATATCCTGTGCGCCGTCCCAGTCCTGGGCGGAGGAGGCTGCGGATTTGAAGAAGGTTCTGGGGTTGACGGCGGAGGCGGACACACAGCTACGATCGCTAGCCCTCACCTTCATCCAAGAAGTGTGGCAAACAGTGGCGGACACTGCGCCGCAGTTAAGAGCGGCGCAGTCGTACGAGGACTTCGCAAATCTGGAAGCAGGAGAAGCTTCTGACGCGATGTTGCCTGTCATAGCGAAGCGGGCTCTCACGGGGGCCACTGCGCTTGCTCTGACGCCGGAAGCCGCCACTCCTCCGGCTCCAGCCTCCCCTTCCGCGCCAAGTGAAACAGACAAGGAGGCGTCGAAATCCGACGCTGAAGCGGATGCGTCGAAGCCGCCGAGTGCAGGGGGAGCGGGTCCAACGACGCCAACACTGGCCGGCGGTGAAGGCGCAGTTGGGGAACCTGAGGCCGGAGCGGAAACAGGCGCAGGAGGGAAAGCCGTTTCTTCTCCAGCGGCAGACGGTGAAGTGGAAGCACCGACGCCGCCGAGTGCAGGGGGAGCGGGTCCAACGCCGCCAACGCTGGCCGGCTGTGAAGGCGCAGTTGGGGAACCTGTGGCCGGAGCGGAAACAGGCGCAGTAGAGAAAGACGGATCTTCACCACAGGCAGACGCGGCTGTGAAGCCTACGATCACAGGCCCGGAGGCGAGCGATTCCTCGGTCGCGCCTGTGCCCCTTCCGTCAACAGGTTCGCCAGGGGCCGGGCCAAGCGACCGGCCAGAAGGAACCCTCAGTTCTCCTCAGGCAGCCAATGTCGCTGTTGCGTCTGCGAAAGCTTCCAGTCAACCCGGTGGTAGCGCCGCTGTGGGCACTGGGAAACCGGTCGCGTCTGTCGACGGCGATGCCCCCCCTTCACAACCCGACGCATTAGGCGATAAGTCGCGCAGGGACAAGGCGGCCGCCGACAAAGATACCCAGGACGACGATTACAAGCCTCTCCCGTTCAAAGACGACAAGGAGCAACTTCCCGACGGATGGAAGGCAGGAGGGCCTAACAAGGACCTGCAAACACTACCCGGGGACCATCTCGCGTGGGATCAAGCTCCAGGTAGAACCGAAGGAGCCTTCCAAGCCAGTGCAATCGCTGAAGCCCAAGCCGCCATGGAGGCCACCAGGCTCACGGGTGAAAAAGCATTGACAGCCCGTGCCTTGTTCACATACCGTGGATACGTTGTCTTGCGGGATGCCTTCGCCGAATTCAGCGAGGAAATGACCAGCCTCTTCGAGTTCTCTGCTGACGAGTACATGGCATCCACTTCCTTGTGGAGCCCAATTTGGAACGGGACGTCGCAGTCAAGGGTTGGATATCGGCGAATGTCAACGCCCAGTTCTGACGTCGCTGCCTTCTACGGCGGAAAGGCGCCTGAGGGCACCCTGAGGACGAAACTTGTCCTGGATGCAGCAGCAGCTGTACTATTCGATTGGTACAGCCCCTGCCGCCCCATGCACGACGATGAGGGAGCTGCACCAGAACCGGTTTCCATCCCGGTGACGGGCGGCCGCCTGTTGCTGACGGAAGAGCATTCCTCCCGGCAGGGTCCTCACACAGACTTCCACGTCGATCTGTCGGTAGGGAACGCCCGACGCGTAACCTGGTCCAGGTTCATCCTCGCCACTGGTCCGGACCCCGCAGCGATCGTCGTGTGGCCCTACGCGCAGACGGCGTTGGTGTCCGCGTCGGCCACGAAATCGTATGCCGAGATGAAGCGATTGGCCGCCGCACTGCCTGGCGAGGTGGTGACTATTCCTCCATTCTCAGTTTTCCTTGCGCGCGGGGATCTGGTTCACGCCGGTGCTGGTGGCAATGATCGCCCACCGCCCGATGGTGGAAAGGACAGGCCCGTCCTTCCTCGGTGCATCAGGTACCACGTGTACGCGAAGGCAAGTAATGGAGAGCTGCTCGACGCTGTGCATTTACCCACAGGAAAGGGCAAAGGATTGACCTACACCATGCCGAGGACGTCAACGAAGCCCAGCCGTAGAAATACTTAGTGCAAGACGATTAAATGTGCATTGTGATGACCTCCGGATGGGAATTCTTGTACCACGGAAGATAGATAACTATGTACTTCTTTCCTTTACCTCGGGCCCAAGCACGAAATGCCTTACACTGTGACAAGAGTTATTACAATATGACAACAAAAGTTGCCAAACGCCGCGACATTTATGCCACCTGGGACAAACATGTTATCAAACCATCCCGAAGTTCATATGATAAGAATTTCGGGAAGGCGTGTCACTGTGACAACTGTTGTTGTCACAGTCCCAAACTTCATGTCATTGACATTAATTTTTTTAAAAAAGCATGTCACTTTGACAACTACTGTTGTCACAAGGATGGTAAGACAGCATTATTATCAAAATTCAGATCATATGAACTCCTGGGCTGTCTGACAACATTTTAATCACACATGTCTTCTGACGGTATGACAATAATATTTTCAAAATTCATATCATATGAACTTCTGGTCGGTATGATAACATTTTCATCACACGTGTCTTCTGACGGTATGACAATGATATTTTCAAAATTCATATCATATGAACTTCTGACAACATTTTCATCACACGTGTCTTCTGACGGTGTGACAACAAAAATTTCAAAATTCATATCATATGAACTTCGGGACGTTATGACAACATTTTCATCACACGTGTCATCTGACGGTATGACAATGATATTTTCAAAATTCATATCATATGAACTTCTGGGCGGTATGACAACATTTTCATCACACTTGTCTTCTGACATTATGACAATATTTTTTTCAAAATTCATATCATATGAAATTCTGACAACATCTTCATCACACGTGACTTCTGACGGTATGACAAGGGCGGTCACACGTGTCTTCCTTAGAGATGTCACTTTGACAACTAGTACTGTCACTCTCTTAGAAAATTCATATCATATGATTTTTCCGCACTATCACGCGTACGTTATTTCGACAGAAAATTCATATGATATGAATTTTCTCGACTATCACGTGAACGTTATTTCGACAGAAAATTCATATCATATGAATTTTCACCACTATCACGTGAACGTGAAAAGGACGGTTGTTTTGAAAATTCATATGATATGAATTTTTCAGATGGCGAAGAAATACACAGACATGTGATCCTCCAGCGCTTGGTACTATTCGATCTCCGCCACCTACCCCACCACAAATCCGCCCGCCACCACCATCACTCTCTCTTCCCCTTATCTCGCGCCCCTCCTCGCGATTCAGCAAGCCCTGCTCCGTACCCAGCCCCAACACACGTCCCCCCATTCGCCGATCTTCGGAATGGCAGCCAACAACCCCCACCCCAACGCCCAAGCGGCGGTCGGCATGATCGTGCAGGTGCCGCTTGCCGAGCTGGGTCTATACAGCTGCGCGCGCGAAATTGACGACGGTCACGTCGAAAAGCTGAGGGAAGTTATTGCGGATCCAGCGGAAATCAGGGCCGAGCCCATCGAGATTTACTTCGACGCAATGGCGCCCAACGTGGACCCCACCAAACTGGGCGCCTATGTGGTCCTGAACGGCGCACACCGCGTCGAGGCGATGAGGACGAACGACGCGTCCGCCAGCGTCCCATGCCTTGTGATTGAGAAGCCTTCGTCAGCGGACCATTCGTTTTTGGAAGCCACCGCATCGAACACGAGGTCGGAAACCGCGCGGACGGCAACGTTTTCAGACAAGGTGGAATCGATGATGGCGGCGAGGGACCATCTGGAGACCGGCGACGTGCCGATAACGACAGTCAAGATGTTGAGAGCGGCGGCTGCAATGAAAGAACTCACATTGCCTCCGTTTCTGAGAGGCTCGGAAGCTCACCAGGTATTCAATACCTCTCGCGGGTTGAGAACGTTCACTCGGGCAGAGCTGAGTAGCCGGTCTGAGTCTGGCCTCGACACTCGCCCTTACGAATGCTTTCTCGCATTGAGCGGCCGGTCAATTGAGTTGTCGAGGCTTGTGAACGGAGAGGAGCGGCAGATGTACCGTTCCTTCGGCACTGTCGGACCCGCTGTGCACTTCTCATCGCGCGACGTGTCGCTGGTGTACGCGGTTCTGAACGTGCCTCGTTTATTGAGCACGAAAAAGCAGGGCCAGCTTGCCGTGGTGCTCTACATGCTTGTCGTCGCCAAGCTATTCACTACCACCGGCGGGGAGGATAACTCGGGGGTATTGGGAGTGACAGCAGTGGCCACTGGCCGTCCTTCGAAGCGAGCGAAGAAGAACGCGGATGTCATCACAGTGCGCAGCGCGGAATTCGGACAGCGGAGCGCGTGGCTGAAGTCCCCCCACAACACGTCGCCCAAGACGCGGCCTGCGGTGGTGCTGGCGGAACGCATCGAGCACGTCATTGTTGCGTTCGACTACATCGCAGTTCGATGCGGCTTCCCCTCCACCGAGAGGATGGTTTTCCCGATTTTGGTGTGGAACGGGGAGGTTATGCAGCTGTCGGTGTTGCCAGCCGGTAGGACTAGACGTGTCTCTGCCGGTTTGCGGTGGACGTTGTACGGTTCGAAGGTTGTCACGGCGGCGGTGATGGGAGCCGGGAGGATTTCCTGTGTGCCGTCGCAGTCCTGGGCGGAGGAGGCTGCGGATTTGAACAAGGTTATGGCGTTGACGGCGGAGGCGGACACCCAGCTACGATCCCTCGCCCTCACTTTCATCCAAGAAGTGTGGGAAGCGGCGGCGGACACTGCGCCGCAGTCAAGAGCGGCGCATTCGTACGAGGACTTCGCAAATCTGGAAGCAGGGGAAGCTTCTGACGCGATGTTGCCTGTCATAGCGAAGCGGGCTCTCACGCGGGCCACTGCGCTGGTTCTGACGCCGGAAGCCGCCACTCCCCCGGCTCCAGCCTCCCCTTCCGCGCCAAGTGAAACAGACAAGGAGGCGTCGAAATCAGACGCTGGCGCGGAAGCGCCGACGCCGCTTGCCGGGGAGGATGGCACAGCTGGGGAAGACGTGGACGGAGCCGGCACAGACGCTGTTGTGCAGACGAGGAGCTCAGGCCAGGACGAAAGCGATGCCTCCGTTGCTGGCACAGGGAAGCCGGCCGGATCTAACGACGGTGGGGCGGTGGGAAGCGAAGGTAACGAGACGGGGGGCGGGCCAAGCGCCGGTGGTAGCGTTGCTGTGCGCTCTGTTGAAGCGGTTGGTTTTATTGACAGCGCTTCCTTCCCGTGGCGGCTGGATTGTTCCGGCTTTGAATCGTGGCTTGGATTCGAAAAGCTCTTGGGGAAGGTCCAGCTCGTTCTGACTGACCCCCCTTACGGCGTCAGGTCTGCTGCGAGGGGGACTAGGGGTGGGAGCAGTGCGGCCAATCCCTCCCCGATTGAACACGACCAGCTGGACACGGAGCAGATGGGGATTGCGGCTGAGAAAATCATTCAGCTCCTGCGGCCCGGGGGCCACGCTGTTGTGTTTTGCAGTGTCCAGCAATTCCCCACGTGGTGCTCTCTTTTGGCGACTGGCGACCGGCTGAAGGTGGACAAGATGCCCATGTTCTTTACCAAGGCCCCGAGTTCGTACTACTCCTTCGCGAGGATCAGTACTACATTGGTCAATTGCTGCGAGGTGGCGGTGCACGCTACGAAGGTTGCTAGTTCTTTTGAAATAGCCGAGGGCATGGTCAACTACAAGGAAAGGTTATCTACAAGCCGGAACAGGTACGCAGGCTGGACTAATGTTGTGGAAAATGCCGGGGCGCTGGGTGTCGGAGAGCGCGTTTACGGTCGAGACGCCACAAAGTCGAACAGCCGCAAGGTGGCTGTGCGTCCGGAGCAGAAGTCCGTGCTGTTGATGCAGGAGCTGGTGCACAGGTTTTCCCAACCACAAGACACCGTTGTCGACATGTTCGCTGGCACGGCCAGCACAGCTGTGGCGTGCATGACCATGCCCGCCGGAGGATTTCGTCGCTTCGCAGGCTGCGAATTGGAAGAGACCTGCTGGGAAGCTGCCTGCTACCGCGTCAAAAAGGAATTCGCTCTGGAAGTCAGCCGTGGGAACCTACAGGGGTGCTGTGGATCGGACCGGGATGCTGTGGAAGAAGAATGCCGAGCCGTTCTGGCTGCAGGCGAGCGATCAGCCAGCAGCAGCCAAGGAATGTGCCCCTATAAGGTTGGTCTGCCGGCGCACACCCCGCTTCCGAATCACCTGGTTTCGTATTTAGCGACACGGTGGAAGGACGAAACTTTGCTATCCATGGATGGGGTGCCCCCCCCCGAATGGCCTGAGCAACACAACAGCCTCCGCCTGTGTGAAGTCTGGGAGGAACTGCTCGCCGTTGACGCGGCTTGCCAAGGCCTCAGAGTCGGTGAGTCAGGTATACCTGGGGCTGACGACGGTGTTTTCGCTGTGAGGTCTTTTACGAAAGGGGATGTGTTATGCTGGTATGGAGGTACCTTTGTCTATGAGGACCTCTCGAAGATGACTTCTAAGTACCGGGAGCGTGGTCCAGTGGGCTTCGGTGTGACGAAGGGGGACTTCGAGTCTCGGGGCTTAGAGATTGAAATTGGTGAAAAGGGGTTGGATGAGCTCACCAAGGTGCACATAACCCCTGCCCTGGACAGCGTGTGGGTGGTCGCCTCCAAGTTCTGTGTTGGAGGGAAGGTGAACGACCCTAGAGTTGTGACGGGGACCGACCGTGTGAGCGGAGGCTTGGAGGACAGGATTGCCAATGCCCAATTTGTAGAGGAAAGGGATATTGACACGGATGCGCTCAGATCAAATCCTCACATCTGTCGCGTTGTGGCCCTGTCCGACATTGGCACAGGCGAAGAGGTCCTTATTAACTACGGGAACAAGTATTGGACTTGAAGGGGTTAGAAAACATGGTGATCTTCACCGCACCGTCGCATAATTTGCTCCTTTTATAAATGGTTTAGGACATGGTCGCTTGTAATCCTGCGGTAGTATTATCCCGCCGAGGTCTTGAAAGCGCCGGAGTTGTAGTTATGGAGTAACTGTCTAATAGGTTATGAGCTTATTGTCTTTCGGCAGGCCTTGACAGTATGAGCTATATTCCCACGGGTTACAACTGTGAGGAAGGTTCCGTGTACGAACACCATTTTGACATTGGGATGACCTCGGTGATTGAATAGATTATGATCGTATTGTCTTTCCGCAGCCCTTGGCAGTATGAGCCATATAACCACACGGGTTAACTTGGCGAGGAAGGTTCCGTGTACCAACATCAATCTGACATTGTGAAGACGTCGGTGATCCAATAGGTTATGAGCATATTGTCTTTTCATAGCCCTTGACAGTATGAGTCATCTTTCCAAGTGTTAGCAATGCGAGGAAATTTCTGTGTACAAGCACCAATCTGACATTGTGAGTACCTCGGTGGTCCAATAGGTTATGAGCCTATTGGATCACCGAGGGAAATATGCATATTTCCACGTGTTCGCATGGCGAGGAAGGTTCATAGGACGAATTCGTATCTAGTGACCGGATGCGACTTCGTCAGTTCCAACCTACACACGATTGCTTCCGTCATTTCGGTCGCAATAACCGGGCAAAGGCAGGACGCTCCGTTGCGGCAACTTCTTCGTGGAATGGCGCGCGGCCGTGGGTCTGGAGGGGGAAGACGCGGAGGCGGAGGCCGGGCGCGACAGCCCGTCGGCAGCGCGCAACAGGGTCCTAATGCCGGCACAGAAGTCGATGCTGGAGTCGATGGTTTTGGGACAAGCAGCACCAATCCGCAACCACCACCTGCTGTCCTGGTCGGTGAAGCCGCGGGCGCTGTGGGTGCCGCAAGCGGTGGTAGTGGGCCGGCTTCGCATGCTGCCCAGGCGCCCCCCGGAACAACCCTCGCATCCACTCCCGTCAACGCAGTCGCATCCGGACATGACCTTGCCTCGCTTCTTCGCGCGTCACTGGCAAGTTTACGCCGTGCGATCAGCTCAGACGTCACCAGAGAGGTCGGAAAATTGCGCGAAGATCTCACACTTGCCCGTGCTGAATTGAGGGCGTTGAAGGACGAAGTAGCCATGCTCCCGAGGTCGGGAACACCGATTGTGTCCGAGCGGCGTAGGGACGCGGGCGGTGGCAAAGTACTGGCCAACTCGATAAGTCAAAGGAAATTGTCACTTCAAGAATGGAATACCAAGTCATTTTCCAGCGACTCCCTCACATTTTTCCGTGGAAATGTAGTTTGTGAGATGTCTTTGGAGCAAGCGAAGGCAGTCGTGGAGGCCGGCAGGGCACCAGCCGGGTCGTGGCTGGCGTCGGCCATGTGGGCGAAGAAAGGAAGCAATGTGGTGCCTGCCACAGTAAACGCCTACGCAGCGCTGGATGACGTAGCCCGTCGAACGACCCTGCTTGTGGTGGCGCACGTACTGAGGCGCAAGCTGTTTTATTTCATCCTAGGTGCAAAGTCGGCGGAGCCGGGGGTGCAACCGGAGCATGAACAGCAACCCGGCGCAGCGCTCGATGAAGCCGATACCGCGAAGCGTCTCGCCCTTGCTACGAAGCAGTTGACGACTTTTAACGCCTTTCCATACGACGCAAGTAACGCGTTTGCCTGGTGCCTGCAGGGTCTTTCACGCACAGCACGCACGGGCTTATCAGCCCTCGCCGAAGACCTCAGACCCAGCGTCAAGTTGTGGGAGGACGGGGACGGGCTCGGGCTCAGACGTCCGCCCGAAGGGACTGTTGCCTCGCGTCTGCAGATTTGCGTGGAGGCAGCCGCGATCCATTGCGTTGGACTTGGGGTCATGCCAGAGAACAGCGGTGGTCATGGCATCGTTCCCGCTTCACGTCAGCGTAAGAAGCGTCGCCTTTCGTCGTCATCGTCGGGGCCACCCTATCGCCCCCCCCATCTCCCCACGATAATGAGAGTGACGCGCGGGTAGCGTTCGGACATCTCACTGACCTAGTGGCCATATATTTCTCCATCTCGAGAACGTCTGCGACGGAAAGAAGAAAAGCCGTGCGGAACGTATTTTGGCGTAAAGCCGGATACGCTATTTACGCATGCGTGCTCGGCAGGCTCTGCTGGAAAGGAGAGGTTGACGATTTACCTCCGAATCACATGGACCTCTCCGAAATCGCTGACGCAAGTGTTGTCAAATTGCAAAGCGGTGAGCACCAGAAGGCCGTCAGTGCATCAGGGCTGTCTCGGCCGGAGGACCATGCAAGCAAGGAAAAAGCGATCAAGCATGTCATGGAAAAAAATATGAAGAAACTCAACACACTCTCCACAGGACGTTTGGCACTACATTGCCGGTTTGATATTCCCTTCACGATTACGGGCAAGTCAGGTGCTGTCCCCGCCGAATCCTTGGACGCCATCAAGAAGATGCATGATGAGTTATGTGCTCGGCAGGCGGGGAAGAGTTTTTACCGTGGCGAAGAAGGACAGAGTCCTGGCGCAGAAGACTTTTTCCTATCAATTGAGTCGACCCTTTCCTTCCACACCCTCGCACATGAGGTGATGTGTGCTGCGACAGGGACCCGAGAATTTCTCGCAACGTCGAAGGATTCTCTTCGAGCTGTTCATGTGACAGCCCTTTCTCTGAGGGTCGCCTGTCGCCATGCCCTGGTTCGTGGTGACATGGAAAAAATGACTTCGTCCGAGAAAGAGTGCATGGGGGCGTTGAGGGTATTCCAAACCACCCCTGCCGGAGATCGACAGGGTGGCTCGGATGCCGGGGAGCATCAGAGCAACAACCCGGGAGTTGTCACAGTACTGAGATACCCATGGGAGGGCGCGGACGATTTAAGAGCATCGAAAAATGCGATCAGCCGTGCGGCGGAGGAGGATAAGTACTACCTCCATGGTAAAGAGCGTGGATCCGGTGTAACATTGGGAGAGAAGGAAGGTGAGCTGAAGCGGGACCACGGGGACCTTGCGGAATATGCTGCAACAGCTGATGCTTACAAAGAAGAGCTTTCCAAAAGGCATGACAAGGAGTTTGGTGCTGGGAATCGCGAAGACAGTCTGTCGCCAAACCAGAACAGAGATTCCGGTACTCCTTCCGACTCTAACCAAAGGGGGGCACGTCTTCTTGCTGTTTCAGAATCAGGACCGATACCGTTCCTGAATGAAGTATTTGTAGGCGAGCGTGACCCTGAACCGGACTCAAGCAGTTCTGAATCGGAAGCGGGTGGCGGGTCTAATACTTAGTCCAGTGGGCCTCGAGGTGGGTGAAGGACAGTGACGAGATAATCGATGCCGTAGATTACAGGGTGAATGCATTCTAATAATAACGCGGGCTTTTACGTGGTTTTAAAATTGTACTAGAGTGGTTTATCTCCATCCATGGCTGCATCGTGCGACCACGTGTACATCCGAATGGGTTCTTCTGTTTACGAACAAAGCCAACATGAAACATCCCACAGACTGAGACAACCATGGTTTCAACCACCAGTTCACGGCTGTGACTCACCAAGCTGTTCATCTTGCAGATTCACATTTCCGTTCGGCGGTGGCCTCAGCAAACGATCCGTTCTCGCCTTCGTTTCATCGGCGAGGTTTGTTCCAGCCACGTGATGGTCCAACAGGGACAGCACAGAATCGGCAAGCTGCTTAGTCCGCACGATGGTGACCGGGAATCTGCAGGTCAATAGGCCGGGTACGTCCGCGCCCACGACTCCTTTCGGGATTCCTTGTGTGGAAGGATTCCAGGCGATACCAAATTTGGAACCCGTATCCTCCACGTCATCCAACTGCTTGCCGAGTTCAATACTGACATCCTTGGATTTCTTCGTTTTCGCTTCGAATGATGAAACCATGGTCTTATCGGAAACCTTGAGTATCGTCGTGTCCGTCTGGGTCAACAGTTCCACTTCCCAGTTACAAACCCCGTCTTTTTCCATCAGTGAGTCGTCGCTGTCATACAGAGCGGGGCTCAAGTCGGGGTGGCTCTGGCCAAAAGGACTTCGACAAGGGAACAAATGTCGAACAGGTTTGTTTCCTCCATCACCGTCTCCTGACCCGCCCTGCACCCAAATGCTGGTACCCACAACCCATACCCAATTCTTCACGTCACCTCTCTCTCGAGCCGTCCCGAGGGTGATCAACCGCGGCGTTTCAGTCATGCCCAGGCAATCAAGCATGTCCCCGTACGCCTCGAATTCCACCACCATGGCATCTCTGTGGGCCCCGAAACAGGTTTCGAGGTTAGGAAAGAGGACTCCGAACGCACTGGGCCTCATCCTCATCATTCCGTGCCGACCTGTAAACGTGCTCGGAGATAAAATCAGTTCACCGACATGAGACATTGCATTGTGATGTCCCATTCCAGTGGCAATAAAGGCACATATCTCTTGGAATTCGTGCAGCGTGCAATTCGTGCCACGCGAAGCAATGTGACTGGGCGAAACCACATCGCATCCGGATATAGGTCCCAGACCCTTGCTTATGAAGTTCTTAGCGGATTTGGGGTCCTTCTTGAACAGGGCACGATACGCCTCACTTCTTGCCAAGACATGGAGGACAGATTTCACCCGGGAGGGCGCTCTCGAAGAAGAAAGTGCACGCGGACCAAACCGAGTAGTCGCCAGAGTCGTGATCGCACGTTCCAGTTTGGCCACCTTGTTATGCAGAGCAAGGTTACCACCCACGTCGTTGGATGTTTCCGGCCCTCCCATGCTACTGCTCTGTACCACAGCTTCTGTTGTCTTTGTGAAGCGCCATTCCAGTACTGGTTCGTTGGATTGCTCTGTGTGCCGCATCCCCCCCTCCAACATTTCAACAGCTTCCGCTTCACAGCTGTCCCGACTGTTATCCATGAGATCCAACCCAGGTCCGGTGCTCTCAGTAGAGTACAGAATTGAACCCGTCCGCGCTTCATCGTCCATGGTGACGACCTTGCATGGCCACCAGACTTCCCCTTCGGATTCGGACTCCTCAAGCATCCACTTGACCTGCAGGTAATCACCTGCGACCGGCACTTGTTTCCGCGATTCAGTACCTGCCACAGCATCCGCTGGCACCATCGGAGTACGGCACTTTCGTTTTTTGGACACGTTATTCGCCGCCATGATGCGTTCAAATGATATAGACCAAAATCGTCTGCCCTTCCCGCAGGTGCAGCTGTGACAAGTTTCAGGACGCATAATACTTGACTACGAGGGGTGATACTGTCAGGTCCTTGTATGAGATCACTGCAAACACCATATTTGCAAACCCTCGGACCCCGTGCCACGGTGCGTTAGGTAACACCACGCGACCCCACCCACGTGACGTTTTTCATACATTATCTTTCCTAAGCGTATTATTCGAATGGACGTGCGCCCAAAGCAATCAGATCTGCCCGCCTTTCCAATCTACCATATCCAAACTATACTCAACTAGCCATACTTAAGCCATCCCCCCCGGCAGCCAGTCTTCACCACTCAGCCAGCACTCCCAGGACCCCAACCCCTCGCCACTCCGGTTACCATCACACCATCCCCCCCCCGCCGCACCCGCACCCCCCACGACTATGTCCATGTGTTGAGTACTTGCGCTGCCCTGCGTTCGTTTCGCGCGCGCTACCGCTGCGGTGTTCCTCTTTTCAAAATCTAACATTCTACATTTCTTACGTTTTTCCTGTATGTTGCCTTTTGACAAAGCGCTCGCTAGTTTTGCGTAAGTCTCTCACTACTCTTTCAATCCCCTCGAGCCTCCATTTCTTTTCTTTCCTTCAACACACGGCTGTCGCCCCGAGCTAACTTTGATCATTTCTCTCTTTCCCAGTTCCGTCCAACCAAGATCAGTCTACCTGCCGGTGATCTTCATGGTGGCGATTGCTGCGGCGGCGGCGGTGGCGGTGTCGGTGGCGGTGTCGGTGGCGGTGTCGGCGGATGTGGCGGTGGAGGTGGTTGTTTCTGTGGCGGTGGCGGTGGAAGTGGCGGGTTTTGGGTTGGGTGGTTGGTGAAGGCCTATTAGTTTACATTACTTTGTTAGGTTGGTGTAGCGGTTGTTAATAGCCCTTTCTAATACAGGTTTATGTAAAACGTTTCGAGGTGCTCCAAAGCACTATCTTCGACCTCGTCTTCATTATATACGTATATAAGAAACCTATCTCTCCCCGTTATTTTAAACAAATACGACAATCAAAATAGCATTTAGGATATGGGCCCTCCCTTCAGTCACACTGAAGAGGGCTATCCGGGATGAACATCGACTATATTCCGTCTCTCCGGGAATGACAATCCGGAAGAAACGTTGACTGTAGTCCGTCTCACCGGACGGAACTATCCGGAAAAAATGTTGACTATAGTCCGTCTCACCGGACGGAACTATCCGGCAAAAACGTTGACTGCATTCCGTGTCACCGGATAGAACTATCCGCACAAAACGTTGACTATAGTCCGTGTCACCGGATAGAACTATCCGCAAAAGACGTTGACAGTCGTCCGTCTCAACGGAAAGGACTATCCGGTAAGAGCATCGACATCAATCCATCTCACCGGGCAAAACTGTCCGTGTGTGACGCATTACGATGCACGTCGCAACGGATAAGGGCCCGGGTGTGGGACGTGCATTCGCAGACCGTGTTTACTGTACGGCGAGTACGAATCCGACGTGTAAGTGTAATCGGTCCGGACGGATTGAGTAAAAGAGCAATAAAAACCAAAAAACAACGAAAAACGGATCCGTGGATGCGTCTGTACGGTTCCAACAATCAGTGTACGCCGGGCCATTCATTGTGTCCGAAACATCGAAAATTCGATGTTTTTTCGTTTTTTTTGTCCCCGCGGTGGTCCTCAACGGCGCCCACCGCGTCGTGGCGCTGCGGCGTAGCAATGCGTCTGCGGTCGTCCCATGCCTGGTGGTGCAGAAGCCGTTGTCTGCGGACCATTCGTTCCTACAAGCAACGGCA
>JAUOBV010591392.1:0-15403 GCA_032360425.1 Rubia occidens
AAGATCATGACTTCTCCCTACATAGTACCAATTGGTTTTATGATAGAGGCTCATGATTCTAATAAGTAGCTAAATCTCTTTCTCGGTTTAGGGTAATGAAACATTAACTATGATTTATATGTGAGGTCTAATTGTTCTTGATAATTGATTTGCGTGAATTCCTGATTGTTCTCTGTATATATTTTATTTCTAAATTTCTTAAGATCTGATCAACCTTAAGTTATTTGGAATAGTGCCAATTAAATTCCGCTATTTTTATTTATCTAGTGGGTAGATTTAATTAGTAGTAAAACTAGTAGCATATAGTGAGAACAATGTGTGGATAATTGGTTACAGCTGATCTGATTATGAATTATCTGAATTGGGTTTCTTTGGTTCTTAATGCTGTTAAGATATTAAATCTAGTTCATAGCTGATTCTTGCTAGATTATATCTTAATTAGAGAAGTAGTCAATTTATAGCTGATTCTTGCTAGATTATATCTTAATTAGAGAAGTAGTCAATTTATAGCTGATTCTTGCTGGATATCGATAAAGTAAGAAGAAATTGGATTGTGTCTTATAGCTGATTCTCGGCAGTTTATAACTGGTTGGTTCATGCGAATTGATTTATTAATGCGCATGTGATCATATAAATTATTAGTTAATGTGGATTTACCTGTTACCGGAATACATTCTCATATTGATATTTGTGTTTATTTGCATTCATAGTTTAGTTTTATTGTTTTCTTAGTTAATAGATTATATTCTTCATCAAATTAAGGCGTGGTAGCTAACCAACAATTGAATCTTTAGAAATAAGAATTTGTTTACACTGTTCTCCGTGGGATCGACCCTGCGTACTCTACACTTGAATTTAAATCTGATAAGTTAGCAGGTTTATTTGGTAGAAATACGACATGTCAGTGTCTCTATCAATGTTATTCCATTTAGCCTACATGAGAATCTTGACATAGGAGAACTTAGGGACACTGGGGTTATTGTCCAACTAGCTGATCATTCCCAAGCTAGCCCTAGGGGTATTAGTTAAGTATGTTATGGTTAGGGTTAGTAAGCTAGTGTTTCCGGTGGATTTCTATGTCCTTCATGTATTTCACGATGGAAGTGTACCTCCAACTTTATTGGGGGACCATTCTTTAAAATATCAAGGACCAAAATAAATGTACATTTGGGAACACTAACCCTAGATGATAACGTTGAAAAGGTTAGTTTTGAAATTTACAAGTGTAAGCATGAACCACCTATTTCTTCCCTTGCATGTAATGGCATAACTTTGTGTGATAAATTTGTTCAATTTGACCGATCTTGTATGATGGATGATGATGAGTGCCTAGATGATGAGAGAAATTGTGCGTTGAGCTTTGATTGTGATGATAATGTTGTTGTCACCTATGCCATGCATGTGTTGGGTGATGATTTTTATATTATGGATTTCTTATCTATGCTCACTAACTTGAAGCAGTTGGTAGAGAGTGGCGAGGATTTTTATATTATGATTGATTGTTGAGTCTAAGATCGAGTCTTATGTTTGTGGTTATAAGGAAATAAGATTTTGATGAAGAAGTGTTAGAAAAGTGAAAGTGCTAGGAAGCACATGTTGTGTAAGGTACACGACCCATGTCAGATGAATTGGCATGAGGCCTTCATATGGCACTGCCATGCCATGCCATGCCTCGTGCCAGTTAGGGAAAAAAACAGCAAATGGGCAAAATTGCATAATTGCATCATTCTTCATATGATTGTGTATTCTTCCTATTGCCATCTTTCTCTTGTTGTGGTAGAATGGGTTCTAAAAGGAGTAGGCTGGAGAAAGGAACAACCTCCCGAGTTGATAAAGGGAAGAGCTCTGCAAAAGTTGGGAGACAAGAGCCTCAAACTCCCACACCTCCTAACCCCGCCATGGTCGTTGATGAGTTCATGGGATTGGCCAACGTTACCGGGAGTAAGTCCTTGAAATGAAAGTATCTCAATAGGCCAAAGAGGACCATCTTGGAGACAAAGTTCACATGCATGGAAACATTGGTAGCTCTAGGCCTATTTGAGCCACTCACCTACTTACTAGGTCGGACAGGCCTAAAAGGCTTCCTGGAGATACACTCCAAGGTGTACATTCGGTGGACTTTGGAGCTTTTGGCAACCGTGGAGCAAACATTGGAGAGTGATGGGAGGAGAACGTCACATTCCACTTGGATGATAAGGAGTACTCAATGATCCATATGGATTTCGCTCTAGCATTAGGGTGGAAATAAGGAAGTTCCAAAGACTCACCAACAAAAGCTTCCATTATTTATGCATGGAGAATGGTGGCAAAAAATGAAGAAGCGATTGATCGCTGTAAAGGTTCAATACGGTTTTAAGCATAACTTTTGTGTCCGGAGTCAAAATCAGGAAAGGTTAGATGTGTTAGAACCGTCTTGATTACTACTATAGAGACCCAGTAGCACCATAACATAGGGTGTGTTTTGGACATTTGATCTCGTTTAAGGCCTCAAGACGATAATTTTCTATTTTTGAGTATTTTTCATTTTTTATTTCGGAATTAATTTTGAATTTAATTTTTTTATCATTCCAGGGTTTTATTATAGTATATAAATACTCCTTGTATTATTCCAATATTTTATAATTCATAATAATATTTTTGAGAATATTTTCTCTCTAGTGGACTCCAGAACCAAAATTTAGGGTTTGTGCTTGCAACTCATAATTATGCTTCAAGATTCATGCTTGTAGATCTCTTTTGTTATTATTACTATGAAAATTGGTAACAGAGAAGACTTTTCCCTGACCGTTTCCATTGATTTATGATAAGTGATCAACTATTAACCAAGGCGGAAGGGAATACGATTATCGCATAACTAACTACTTTGAGTAGGTAGATGGAGGCATTGTAGATGCAGGTGGAGGCTTTGAGTAATGGAAAGTGATCGGCCAAGAGGAATTCGAAGGGAAAGAACATGTTCGATGATTTATCAACTTCGGATGAGGAATTTACAGACACGGAAACTGGGATGAACCAGGGTAATCAATTGAAGAATCCTGATTACCGGGTTAAGGCTGATCTCCCCTTGTTTTATGGATCCATGGGCGTAGAAGAGTTGCTGGATTGGAAGATTAAAGTGCATCAATTTTTCAAGGTCATGGAAATTCCTGAGGACAAGAAAGTCAAGATGGTTGCGGGGAAGTTGAAGAGTATGATTGTTGTATGGTGGGACAGACTGGCTGACTCAAGGCGTAAGCAGAACATGAATCCGATCAGATCGTGGAGAGAGATGAAACAGATAACGATGGATTGATTTTTGGCTGCTTATTACGATAATATTTTGCATAAACTGTACATTGATTGTTCCCAAGGAAGAGGTTAGCTCAGGAATACACGGCTGATTTCATGCATTATTGTGAATGCAATGAACTTGGTGAGTCTGAGAATCAGGGGGTGGCTAGATATATTAGTGGCCTAAAACATTTAATTCAAGAGAAGATGGGGGTACATAATGTGTGGAGTCTGACCGAGGCTTAAACTTTTTCCATGAAAACAGAGATGATGGAGAGTTCCCCTCGTGGCGGAGGTGGTAGCTTTTACGGCATTTGGAAATTTCAGTCCCAAAGAAATTTTAAGTCATCTAGAAGTAAGGAGAAAACAGTGGTAATAAAGGACTCCAACCTTAGTACTGGTGGTGGCAGTTCAGGTGGTGTGTAGGACAAGAAGGTGTTCCCATCCAGGGCACTGATGCAAAGATAGCCTAACACGTATGCTAAGACACTTGGTGAAAAGTGTTTTCCTTGTGGTGATGTGGGACACATGTCTAATGTTTGCCATCGAGGACTTTGGCTCTCCTGGAAGAAGATGGTGATGATGATGCAACGGATAAGTATGAAGGAGCTAAGTTCGCCAAACAGGAGGCAACTGAGAAGGTCAACATTGTGTTGCGAGGATTTTGTTTTCATCCAAGGACGAGGGACAACGTAAGAATATTTTAGAACCCAATGTTCGATTAATAACAAGTTGTGCAATTTAATTGTGGATGATGGTAGTTCTGAAAACCTTGTTTCGGCGAAGTTGGTTGAAAATTTGAACTTACCCACTGAGCCTCATGAAAAACCTTAAGGGTAATCAGGTTAAGGTGATGTTAACTTGTAGTGTTCCTATTTCAATCGAGAAGTATTACAGGGAAAACGTGATATGAAATGTACTGGATATGGATGGGTGCCATGCATTGTTCGAGTGGCCTTGATAGTATGACAATGAAGTTACTCACAAGAAGCGTGACAGCGTCATGTTGTTTGCATGGGGCTGGCATAATATTTATATGGCTTCTATTTAGTGTTTTGACAATGTCACAGGAAGAAAGTATGCGAATTTTCTGGTTATAACACGAGGTGAAGAGGAACCTGATGGGCCTGTTGCTGAAGCCGGCTGTGTGTTTATCCCGTGGTGATGAAGGGGTTACTGAGTGCTGAGAAGGAGGAGGCACTTATTCCAGTGGAAGTGTAGGCGATTTTGGAGGATCTCGAGTAGTTAACAGGTGACGAGCTTCCAATTGAGTTACCTCGTATACGGGATATTAAGCATCATACTAATTTGGTTTCCAGCTCTAGCTTGCCAAACCTCCCAAATTATCATATGAGCCCGAAACAAAATGAGATTCCAAAGAGGAGCATTTAGAGCATTTAGAGCATTTGAGGCAGGTGTTGCGGGTTTTTCTTGAAAATCAGTTGTACATTAACCTAAAAAGTATACGTTTAGCACCAACAATTTTCTTTTTCTATTTTTTTTGTTGGTGAAGATGGGATTCAGGTTGATGAGGATAAGGTGGTGATATCCGCGAATGGCCAACACCTATGTCTGTAATAGAGGTACACAGTATCCATGGTCAGCCAACGTTTTATAAACATTTTATCTGGAACTTCAGTTATGTGATTGCTCCCATAGTTGAGTGTCTGGAGAAGGGAAGTTTTCATTGGGGTTCTGAGCATGAGCAGAGTTTCGTCTTGATCAAGGAAAAGCTGTATACTGTGCCCGTGTTAGATTTGCTCGATTTTGATAAGAATTTGGAAATGCGATGCGATGCTAGTGGTGTAGGGATTGGGGATATACTATCCCAGGAGAAGAGGCCGGTGGCATTTTTAAGTGAGAAACTGGCGTAGGCTCGACAGAAGTGGAGTACTTATGATTAGGAGCTCTATGCTGTTTTTAGAGCTCTAAGATAGTGAAAGCATTACCTAATTCAGAGGGAGTTCATTATGTTCACTAATCATTAGGCTTTGAAGTTTCTCCATAGCCAGAAGATGATTAATAAGATGTATGCTCGATGGGTCTGTTTTCTCCAAAATTTTCCTTTCATTATTCAGCATAAGTTTGAAAGGTCGAATAAGGTGGCAGATGTTTTGAGTATGGGGGCTTCTTTGTTGATTACTTTGGCACAGGAGATAGTTGGTTTTGTTTGTCTGAAAAGGTTGTATGAGGAAGATGTTGAATTTAAGGATATATGGGAAAAGTGCAATGAGGGCAATATTAATGGAGCATATTTTCATGTTCGTGATGGCTATCTGTTCAAAAGAGATCAGTTGTGCATCCCTACCTCTTCGTTGAGGGAGAAACTGATTCGGGATTTTCATGGCGGTGGTCTTAGTGGTCATTTGGGGAGAGATAAGACTATTTCTAGTTTGGAGGAGATGTATTATTGGCCGCATTTGAAGAGGGATGTGAAGACCATTGTTAAGAATTGTTATGTCTGCCAGGTTTCTAAAGGCTGGTCTCAAAATATTGGCCTTTATATGCCATTACCTGTTCCTGAAAATATTTGGCAAGACTTGTCTATGGATTTTGTGTTAGGGTTGCCTCTACCAACTGTGGTGTAGATTTTATGTTCGTAGTGGTGGACAAGTTTCCAAGATGTCGCACTTTATTGAATGTAAGAAGAATGCTAATGCGTCCAATATTGCGAAACTATTTTTTTGGGAAGTTGTTTGTCTCTATGGAATTCCTAAATCCATTACTTCAGACGGGGATACAAAATTCCATAAAGTAATTTTTGGATTACTTTATGGAGGATGTTTGGGACTGCTTTGAATAAAAGTTCTACAGCCCATCCCCAGAATGACAGGCAGACTAAGTGACAAACAAAACGTTGGGAAATATTATTTGTAGTGCTTGTGGTGAGAAGCCGAAGCAGTGGGATTCGTCTTTGCCTCATGTCAAATTTTCTTATAACAGTTCAGTGCATTCAGCTACTGGAAAATCTCCATTTCCCCTTTTTTATACGATTGTTCCGAAACATGTGGTAGATTTGGTCGAGTTTCCAAAGGTTCCTGGAGTTCGCAAGTTAGCATAAAATTTGGCTAAGAAGGTTGTGGAGACCAAGGAAGCTGTTAAGCCTCGTTTAGAGGATACTGGGAAGAAGAATGTGGAGGCTGCTGATAAGCGTAAGAGGCTCAGGGAAGGAGATGGGGTTATAGTATTCTTGCGCAAGGCCTGATTCCTAGTTGGTAAGTAAAGTAAGATCAAACCACTAAGTATGGTCCGTTTACGGTGTTGCGAAATAGTAATGATAATGCTTATATTGTGGCTCTTTTGGATACTATGAGTGTTTTCAACACTTTTAATGTGGCTGATATTTATGAGTACCATGAGGATAAGGTTCTCTATCCTGAAGAGAAATCAAGGTTGAGTTCTTCAAAGGTGGGAGGTAATTATTCAAGGTGAATGGCGGCGAATATTAAAGAAACGATGGATCGCCATAAGGTTCGATACAGTTTTAAGCATAACTTTTGCATTCGAAGTCAAAATCAGGAAAGGCTGGATACGTTAGAACCATCTCAATTAGTACTACATCATAAATAGTACCATGACTTTTGGCATTTTTTTGACCATTTGAGCTCGTTTAAGGCCTCAAAATGGCAATTTACTGTTTTTGAGTGTTTTCTAATTTTCATTTTATTTCTAAATTAATTCTGGATTTTTTTTAATTCTAGGGTTTCATTATAGTATTTAAAGACCTCTTGTATTATTTTTATATTTTATCATTCATAATAATATTTTTGAGAATATTTTCTCACTGGTGGACTCTGGAACCAAAACATAGGGTTTGTACTTGCAGCCATTAATTGTGTTTCAAGATTCGTGCTTACAGATCTCTTTTGTTTTTCAAACTGCGTCAGTAATTGTTGAGCAGCTTTTGCCGAAACTTTGTGGCCGTGGATAGGAACCATTTGAACAAGAGTGCCGCAATAGTCCACCCGGGTTTACGGTACGTGCACCAGCTCTGATCTATGGTAGTTCTTTTCCATGGGGAGATTTCTCAATGCCCCAACCAAGAAGTTCAAATCCTTGGGCGATGACTCAGGAGGGAAATTTCTACCCCAACTTGGTGGAGACTTTCGTGGAAGAGTGCATAGCCACGGGGAAAAAGGAAAAGAGGCAAGATACCTATGGGAGGCATGGTTGGGCTTTTGCGCAATGCTTAGGACACTTGGCACCCTTTCGCTTTGCCTTAGCAAACTTAGACTTTTCGAGGATGAGGTGCACCATGGATAAGGTGGCTAGGGCCTCAATGATTGCTACCACAACGTTTGAAAGATCACTTTATTTAGCTATATGGTGGTACCACGGTTTGCAACTTTATGGTACTTCTGTAACCCGAGTGCATGACAATCAACCACAACACCACATTGGAAGACCTCAAGCTCCCAATCCGATGTTCGAGAAGGCTTTCTACAACACGCTATTGGGCCCGGACATGGACATTGAAGAGGAAGATGGTGAGATCCCACCTAGAGTTCAACCTACCGGAACCAACCTACCGACGGATTTTTTTGACCAATTTCGCACATTTGGGGAACAACTCATAAGTTCAACCCAAATAGTGCAAGAGGTTGGTCACGCGGTAGGAGGGATGAGTTTGCTAATGGAGGATTTTGGGGCTAGGCTTGATACTATGGATGACACCATCAGAGCAGGAAGTGAAGGACGAGTTTGCTATTGTAACTTTCCACTAGCTACTCTTTGGTAGGTTGTAGTGAGTACAGGAGCAAAATTATAAATCTTATCTTTGTGAAGTACTCTGTGGATTAGTGACTACTCTCCCGTGAAAAGGGAATAGTTTGTTATTAGCAACCCCGGAGTGCGGATCAGTGATTTGCATTATTAATTCCATTGAAGGAAAATTCTTCTTGCTTATTTTGCTGATATTTCTTGACAAATTCTTGTTCATGTGATACTGACATTATTCATCAATTCATACAATTCCTTTTATCAATTTTTTTGTGTATAATGTGAGTTATTAATTACAATTCAGTTATTCAGAATTCTGTGAATTACTTTGTGATACTTGAGTTATTTGAATTGACGTTAAACTGATGATGTTCAATAATATTTCAGTGATGTTTGCATTCTTGTATCATTGTTGTTAGTGTTTATGATGCTTTCGTGATGTTTATGTCTAGTTTGTTGAAGTTTATGCTTTTGAAGTTGATTTTTAATTTGTCAATTTAATGCTTTGATGGCGCTTTACAACTTTCAGGGGATGTTTTTTTAGTTGTAGTTGATGATGTGATTTTCAGTTTCACATATAAAGTTGATATTTAATTTGACATTTTAATTTTTTTTGATATTTTATGATTTTCAGTTGATGTTTTGTTGGTTGTAGTTGATATTTATGAGTTTTAGTATTAGCATTTTGAAGTTGATATTTAATTTGGCAATTTAACCTTTTTGATATTTTATGATTTTCAGGTGATGATTTTATAGTTGTAGTTGATGTTTATGATTTTTAGTTTAACGTTTTGAAGTTGATATTTAATTTGACAATTTAATATATTTTTTTAATTTAATAATTTTCAGTTGATGTTTTGTTGGTTGTAATTGATGTTTATATTCAGTTTTGATGTTATGAAGTTGATATTTGACTTCGCAATTTAATTTTTTAATGGTGTTTTATGATTTCCAGTTGATGCTTTGTTAGTCGATGTTTATGATTTTCAATTTGAAAATTTAAAGTTCTTATTTAATTTGTCAATTTAATTTTTTTTTGATGTTTATGATTTTTTATTCATGTTTTGTTAGTCGTAATTGATGTTTTTATGATTTTTAGTGAGACGTTTTGTAGTTGATATTTAATTTGACAATTTAAACTTTTTTTAATGTTTCATGATTTTCAGTTGATATTTTGTTAGACGTAGTTGATGTTTTTATTATTTTTTATTTTGACAATCATATTGATGTTTTCATTATTTTTATTTTGACGATCATATTGATGTTTTTTTAGTTGTAATTGATGCTTCATAATGTTCAGTTGATTTTTGTTAGTTGTACTTGATGTTTATGATTTTCATTTCAATGATCATATTGTTTTTCTCTTTTTTTACAAATGTTTAAATATTTATTTGTTTTTTTGTAGGTTGCAACATTAAGGGGGAAATTAGGAAAAGGTCTTTGGAAAAAAATTTGGCAAAAGGTCCCTGGAAAAATATTGAAAATAGGTCCATGGAGGTAGAATTGCACAAAAATCCTGTCTAAAATTTAGACCGTCTAATAGAAACCGTCTCTAAATATTATTGTCAATACTTTATTAAATTTGTTATAATATGTATTTTAAAAATGTTAACTTTTCACAAATTTTAGTTATGATTAAAAATAGACACATTTTTATTAACTTATAAAAGGGAAATTGTGACTAGGGGTATTCAACCGGTTGGTTTGTCTGTTAGACGGTTATTCGGTTTCGCTATCTACCGTTTTTAAAAAAATATATAAGGAACCGAATAATCGACCAATAATATTATCGGTTATATCGGTTCGGCTAGTATCGGTTTCGACTGATGTGTCAGTTATTATCTGTTACCATATATATCATTCATTTAAAATTAAATATATAAATTCATATTAATTAGTAGTTAGAGCTGCAAAACTTATAATAAAAGGTAAAATATTTTGAAATTGGATAATTGTGTTGCATAGGAGTTGAATAATTTTTTAAAATTAATATTAAAATTATATCTCATCGATAATTATTAGTGTTGGGTACAATTATAATCTATATTGACTTTTGTTTGCATAATTATTTTCTTTGGACATAATTATTAATTAAAGATCTATGGGTTGATAATATAGAGTATAAAGAATAAGTTAATTTGGGTTAGTAATTTAAAATTTTCTTATTGGATTTGTGATCAATCCCCAAAGTTTAACTAATTAATTTTTGGGTTTGAAATTAATTAATTAATGAATGTGCTATAAAATCTCTTACCGGTTATCCGGTTAGACCGATTATCAAATAATAAAATCGATAAAGGACCCGATTAACCGACATAACCGGATAACCATAACGGATATTAACCGATTAACCAATTAACTAGTAAACCAAATTAAATACTGGTTCGGTTATATAAAATTTTCACCTCTCTCTCTAAAAATTCTCTCTATATTTCCCTACGCTAGTAATGGACAATTTTGGCCGGATTTCTCTACCAAATGGTTGAGCCACCCCTGCCTGGTGGCTCCAAAACCTTCGTTACCACCCTAAAACCAAAATCTTCACCGCTTTCTGTCACCTTACCAGATACGCCCAACTTAAATGCAAAATCTGAGCATCTAGGAGAACCAACCTGCCTATACACCGAGGATGAAATCCATCAGCTATCATCTTACTACTCAAATGCCCTCATTGGGAAGTTTCTCAAAGGTCGCCTTTCGATGGAATAGCTTGAAGCGGCTTCTCTGGCAGATACCAGCTCGGATCAATGGTTTACAAGCATGTGTTAATCAGATTCGAGGAACTCGATGATTTCCATAAATGCATGAAAGGCGCCCAGATGAAGGTTCTTGTTGGACAGGTGATTTCACACCTAATACTGAATCATCCATTGCTTCAGTTTGGGTAACAATTCGAAATGCTTCTTTATTTTACTATAATATGTCTTCAACCAACCCATTGGGAATACAATCATTTCTTTTATTAAAATGGATGTTGCCACTCTTACTTTGACAAGGCCTTCTGCAATCAAGATATGTGTTGAAGCGGATATTTTGAAGCATTTGAAATGTACAATTAGACTAGGCTCTGTCAATAATAACAGGTAAGGATAATGTTAAATATGAGGATGTTCCCTCATACTGTATTCATTGCTCAAAATTACGCCACCCTGCTAACAATTGTAGGATACTGAATCCCCCCAAAATAGAAAGCCACTAGGAATACATTCACTGATCCACCGTCTGTTTTGTATCTGGAAGACCAAATTTTAGCTAATGGTCTGGTTCAAAATGTACCCAATGACCAAAACATAGCCATCAGCCCTCACCAGGTTACCCATAAGTTACCTCAAACACAACCCAGGAATGCACATGCTTATAACCATAATGTTGCAACCTCTCATATCACTAGGACCCCAACCTCCCAAACTAACAATACCAACCCAATGTTTTTCCCAGCCTATATTCCCCTCTATCATCACAAAATACCACCCTGAAACCAAATATCCCTAGAGCTTCTAATGCCAAAGAGACCCTCAATAACCCCCGAGACACTACCAATCTGAAACTTCATAAACGATATGCCAAGGATAATCTCAGTATCATCCCAGGTAAGAGTTTCTCTAAAGACTTCGGTCCTTATAGAACTGACCACAATTTTTACTCTCAGAAAAAAACCAGAAGAACAGGTTTTCACCACTTGGAAACCTAAATCGAATGGATAATGAAATGGAAAATGGTTATACATCCACTGATGGAGACATTACTGGTAATGAGGAAGCTGGTTTTGATAGTGCAGAAGCACCAAGAGCAGGCACGGAATAAGCAAACCCAAAAGATATTTCTGGAGCTACAAGTATGTCCCATGTAGCTTTTCATGCACCAACCCTCTCTGATTCTGTGCCTAGTATAGATAACAGTACTAAGAAATCTAAGAAACAAAGGTATCTATCTCAGATTAATAGAATGATGTTAAGATCATCCTCAAAAAGTACCAAAACTTGGGATCTATGAATAACACACCCCTTGGTTTTAGTGTGGAATCTTAGAGGTATGGATTCATCAATTTTAAGACTTGATAGTCTAATGAAGAAACACAAATTCCAACTAGTATGTCTCATAGAACCAATGCACCCCAATTCAAAGATCTTAGACTATATGAAAGAACTTAGGTTCAGTAACTCACTATACTCTGCAAATGCAAAAATATGGCTAATGTGGTCTGATCAAGTTAATATAAACCTTAAGCTGGACCATGAGCAATTCATATTTGTCAATATTCATAGTCCAAATTTAAATATGACTATGGAAGCTATTTTTATATATGGACTGAGAACTAGACAAGGAATGAAAAAGCTATGAGAAGACCTAATTCAGCTAAACACAGATGATGTAGTCCTGATAGGTGATTTTAATATCATCACAACTATATCTAAGTATAGAGGCCCTGTTGTTCCAAACTTAGGTAGCATCCAAGATTTTAACCAATTTATCAATGCTAAAATGTTGCAACCTATAACTACCGTAGGAAACCTTTTCACCTGGACTAACTCTAGACATAGGAATCCTACTACTAAGAGACTAGACAGAGGACTATGCTCAGCTTTCTGGATCACAAAATTCCCAACCTCCTCAATTCAAATCCTAAACAAACAATCATCTCACCATGGTCCCCTTTTCCTTCAGATAGGATGCCATAACCGTACAGGACCTAGACCATTCAGATTTATCAACAGTAGACAAGGTTTCCATGAATTAATACAGAAGGACTGGAACCAGTCTATGGAACAAATGGGAATAGATTCTCTCTTTCTAAAGCTCATTAGGCTAAAAAAGAAACTAAAAGCATGGAATAGGGACACATTTGGAAACATTGACAATAATGTTACTAAGGCTGATGAAACACTTAGGGTTAGAGAAATAGATTTTGATTCTAACCAGTCAACCATGAATCTATGTGAAATGAATAAGGCAAAGCTGAGCTTCTAATTTCTTTTAAGGAACAAAAAAAATTGGAAACAAAAGGCTAGAGTCAAATGGTTAAATGAAGAAGATGAAAACACAAAGTTTTTCACAAATTAGTTAATGAAAGGAATTCAATTATGAGGATAAACAAAATTGTGAACAACCAGGGAATATGGATATAGGATCCCAAGGACATAGAGGAAGATGTTGTAGCTTATTTTAGGAACTTAGTCTCTGAACTAGTAGAAGGAATTGATGGAGCACACTCTCCTAATTTTTTAAGCCATATTCGTACTTTGATTACTGAGGAAGATAATGTCAGGCTAACTAAGGAGATTACATTAGAAGAACTTAAACAAATTATTTTCAACCTAAACAAGAAGAGTAGCCTGAGACCAGATGGTTTTACATATAAGTTTTACATTAAGTCATGGAATGTTATTTGTGAGGATTTGCTAACTGTTGCAAATGATTTTCTTACTAACCCCATCATTCCTAAAGGCATTTCTAGTACTTGGGTGACTGTTATCCCCAAAAAATCCACACCGATGACTTCAGGCCCATAAGTTATCGAATATCTCAAATAAAATGTTCAGCAAGATTTTAGTTGAGAGATTCAAGATTGTTATGGATATATGTATCTCCCACCATCAAATTGCTTTCATGAAAGGCAGGGACATCTCAGATAATGTAATTTGGATGAAAGAAATGATGAGATTTCTAGATTCAAATACAGAACCCCGAATTGCATACTCAAACTTGATCTTAGGAAAGCATTTGATAGAGTAAAATGGTCTTTTCTTAACTCTATTATGCTGAAATTTGATTTCCATGGTAGAATTGTGCATACTGCCATGACAAATATTTTCGAAGCCATTTTTTCTATTCTGGTTAATGGCACACCGGCTGGATACTTTAAGGCAACAAGAGGCATCAAACAAGGTGATCCCCTCTCTCCTTTCCTTTTTAACCTGTTTTCGAAAGCTTTCACGAGAAGTCTTGCTATCATTTTTGCTAATAAGAAACTGTAATACTATCAGTTGCCCCCAAATTCCATCCATGTTTCACACCTTGCATATGCAGATGATACAATTGTGTTCCTAAAGGCCTCTAAGCTCAATCTCATAATAATAAAAACCTTCCTTGTCATTTTTGAAGATACTACTGGTCAAAAGTTTAACTACCAAAACTCGAATTTCTTCATTAGTAAGCATGCAACTATGAACAAAATAAGGCAGATAAAAAGTATTTTAAACATGAAACAGGGATCCTTTCCTTTTTCATACTTAGGCCGCCCTATTTACAAACGAAGAACAATGAATATTCACTTCAGGGCTCTGCTGGAGTAGATTGAAAATAAACTATCAAACTGGAAAAATAAATGACTTAGCCAAGGGGGTAAAACTTACTAATAAACTAATGCCTGTATTCAATCCCACAGAATATATGGCAGCTATTAATCCGACCAAAGGAATCATTAAACAGACTGAGAAGAAGATGGCGCATTTCTTCTGGGGGAATTCGGAGGATATACATAAAAAGATATGGAAACCTGTGCAGACCCAAAACACAAAATGGAATAGGTCTTAACTCAATCAAAGCCATTATCTCAGTAGCTTCCCTTAAGCTTTGGTGGAAATTCCAAAATGGCAATACTCCCTGAGCATCTTTCATCCGGTCGTTACCTATGTCAAAAAGAATATCCCCAAACTGGATTTTTTTTGCTCAGTTAATAATTAAGCCGAGTCAAACACTAGAGTTATACATGACATAGGTAACTATCAGTGCTAGACATCATTGGACTCATAAAGGAATATTGATAGACATCTGTAATCCTGTTGTCACAAATATTCCTCTAACAACTACTGTTGCTCAGTTTGTTCAGAACAAACGACTTTATCTCCCATCCATCTCTCCATTTTTATCACATGGTGCTGCTTTTCTTCTGCAGGGTTCAGTTTTGGATGAAAGATGAGAGGACAAACTAATATGGAAGCCTGACATAAAAGGGAAATTCAGTTTCAAAACTGCATATAGGCTACAAATCCAAGGAACATGTAATCATCTTCCATTACAAATGATCTTGGACATTAGTATTCCAAAAAAGTTTCCATATTCATGTGGAAACTTTTGGATGGGTTCCTACCATTTGATGATAATCTATGCAGAATTGGAATAAGTTTAGCATCCAAATGTGTTTTCTGCCCAAACATAGACTCATCAGATCATTTCTTTAACAAATGTCCTTTTTTACATTGGCTTTTAACATTAGCACATATATGGAGGATATCAAGGAAACACACAGTGAGGGAAACTGATGAGACGTCAAATGCATAAAATTTTTCGAAGCATTTAACATCTCTTTTGTTATCTTTTGGTAGGAATATTTCTATATTTAGGTAGGTTTACATCATAAGGGGTTTAGATAACCGTTTTCGGTTTTCGTATCTAAATCTTTCATTTTGTAACC